>QKQZ01002476.1:0-40305 GCA_003595255.1 Solenopsis fugax | reverse complement strand
TATATATAATATAAAAAATTAATTTGTCTTATTCCGTTTTGCATATAAAAATTGTTTTAATTTATAATTCTTATTAAAAGATTTAGAGGAGAGATAGACTTTTACTTTATAATTTTATCTATCTTGTAATACGAAAAGTATTTCAAAAATTAAACAATAATCTTTTAAGATTATTACGCAAATATTAATACCTATTATTTAATCTATCTTAAATATTTTTATTTAATTTTAAAATTTCTTCGATTGAGTATCGAGAATTGCTTGCATAAGTAATAATTAATTTAATCCCTATAATCTTGAGACGCATTATAGATCGTTTAAAGTGAATTTTTAAAATATGCATATACAATATAAACAACGTAAAATTATGAATAAAATTCCCATCCTAAAACTTGAAAAGAATTATATATCGTCTGAAATGAGCTTCGTTATCTGGTTACATGAAATATCAAACGTGACGACCCGTAAGACGTAAGTAGGTAACAATTACAGCGATTTATAATCTTAATGGTGCATATCAGGTGCGTCGTAAAGATTACAAATCGCTATAATTTAAGACGACGTATTTCAGCAAATTAGTGAAGGTCACGAAAATTAAATTTTGTACACAAACGCGTTTGCACACTTGACGAATAATGCTATCATTATAATTTATTTTTTTATGCGCATTTTGCGTAAAAAATGTCGTCTAATGTCCATTTCCATCAATTTATCTCTGTTTAATTTACTCTGTATCTTTTTTTTATTTTAAGAGTTAAAAAAAATAAAGAGTAAGTTAAATTGAGATCAAAGTAAATGGGTATAAATAAAATATATGGGACATATATTTTTAATATTATCATCACCTATTTTCTTTTTCGTAGCGTAGTATTAAGTCCGCGATCGCGGATTTGTATATAATTGATGCAGAGTCATGTATATTTATTTGTTTTATCAACTCGAATTATTATATATAATTGGTAAAAGGTAATCTGCAAAATGCAAAATTATTCAGCTTACATGCGAAATACGTGCCTCTTTCTCAATGTTGCCAAATTTAGGTATTTGCCGCCAGACAATAAATTTCTCTGATGATTTAACGCAATTTATCGATAACCGCGATTTTCGATCGCATCGTTGTCGTTTGCGATAACAAACATTGATGTGTGACCGGTAGAAGGCCTCTCTTTGTGCGATATAATTGCATGCGCTTAGTATAGCCTCATCATGCGCGACGTCGGTTTCTCACTGAATTTTCAAACGATATCCGCGTTCGATATTGTCACGTTGCTGCACATGACGCGTCTAAGAGCTTTTATATTTCGTAAAAAGTAAGAATCTTGATTTTCTTTTTAGATTCGCCTAAATCTCTAGTGCGATACAAGCGAATTCCAAAATAGAAAAGATGTTTTCTCAGCATATCTGATATTCGTAAGGGATTGAATTTCACTAACTTACGATTGCGTTTGATAAAACTTACAATAAATAGATACTAGTACGAACTAATTTAAACTTTTTTAAGTACAAATAAATAGACAGTATGCAAAAGGAAACTCTAATGGCAATCTATAATTTTGAGATTGAAAACTTTGTGAAATGGTCGTCTATCTCTTCTTTTAAATACAACTTTTTGCAATCTATGTTGCGTAGAACTTGAAATGGGTATGTGGTGTTGCAATGACGAGGGATAATTGTCGCGTTGATTCAGTAAAAATCTGTTTCACGAATTGAAATGAATTTGACATATTTATGCAACTACAAGAGTATTTTATACCACTATATGTTACAGTTTGAATGGCCATTTCCGTTTCCGAGTATACAATGAATTTTATAATATAAAATTCATTGTATACTCTGCATAATCGAAATGGTTCTGGTAGAATATGATCCTGTTTCGTGATTAAAATATATGCTAACGTTTTTACCTTTTATTGCTACTTTTTATAACTAATTTTTTATTCAAATTATAGGTTTACCATGAAATTTTTGTAATTCAGTAACTTTTAATTAATCTTTCCCATTTCTGTGTCAAAGGAACTTAATCGACTCTATCTAACTCTCTCTTTACCTTGCGCAATATCAATTTTAATTTTTTTTTTTAATTATGAAACTCCGTGATAACTTCAGTAATTATTTGCGATAATGCAGAACCTCATAACCATGCAGAATTGGTTTTGATATTGATTATTAAAATTAAATGATAAATCGAAGGTGGATTTTAATATATTGTTTTATTATTAAAAGAACGATATATATTTAATTTGTATTTATTTATTTTATAACTTTATGAATTAATTTTTTACACGACTAGTTTGCACTTTTTTTTATAAAAAATGCTATCGAAAAAGAAAGCATTCTCGATTAAATAGTTACCTCACTGTCTCTACGATCATTGAAATCGGGGAAACCGGTGAAAAACACGCAGGAATAATTGGACTAGCGTTTGCTTCGAACAAGTTTACTCGTCGATAGTCCGCACGATGTGTGAGCGTATTCATGGTGAGCAAATAGACTAGCCATATTTACATGCAGATCGCAAACTCGCCACGTTCATGTATCTATTCAGTCCTCTTCCTCAAATGATTCTTATATAATTAACATATTATTTTTATCTCGGCCTGAAAGACTAATAAACACGACAGATTTCTCTAAACTGTAAATAGAAACAAAAGAAACTAAAATAAAAATAGAAGGAATAAATAAAAAAGGATCGAGATAAATTTAAAAAATTGTAGAATAGAGATCAAACAAAATGAAAAGATTGTAGAAAGATAAGAAGGAGGAAAATTAAAGATCGAAGAAAAGCATTAATGAAAGAGATTCAAAGGAGGATTTAAAAAAGGTGGTGATTTACAAATGGTAAATCATAAAATTAGAATGCAAAAATTTAGAAAGATAAGAGGAAAAATCAACAAGGATAACGAACGAAGAAAAATGAATCAAGAAATAAAAGTAAAGAAAAAAAGAGAAAGAAATGTGAGAAGATGAAAAGAGGTTTGGCCTCTTTTAAGCTTCATTAAAAGAATTGAGGAAGGATCAAAGAAGTCACAAGAAAATTCCTAGAAGAGGATCAAAGACGGAGGGGACAAGAGGCAATTAAAGAAAGAGAAAGGCTCGAAAAAGAAAATTAAAACAGAATTCCAATATTATTCTGTGTCTATTCAACTTAATATATAAAAATTTGTGATTTAAATTCTCCCTCCGGGGCGCAGATTTGTTAGCACGGATTTGGCAATTTCGAGCCTTCTAACGGTGCTCGGTTATACGGTCAGATCAACTTCAGCCCACTTCGGATGATTTATAATTTGTTAGAATTCTTTTTATAATTTTATGAATCATGGATTTTGCAAATATAATTTTCATATTCTACAAAGCATACCTATGTATATAATTATAAATAGAAATAATAGAAATTATTACGAATCTTTCAGATTTCTTTTATACTCCGCGCTCTCGGCGATACTTTTATCAATTCTCGTGAAGGATTTTAAAACTCTTATTTATGGCACTTGTATTGCTAGTCACGAACACTCGATTGAACACGAGTGGCTAAGTTATTATACAAGAGATACTCACTTGGCGGATACTCGATGTAATTCACGGTGGTGTAAGCGGCGAAAGGTAGAGCGAAAATAAGAGCCAACAACCAGGCGCCTAAGATGAATCGTATGGGTCGTTTCAGTCCGCTCATCGCATACAAATGCAAGGGATGGCATATAGCTAGGTACCTCTCCAACGAGAATATCACTATCGTTAACACCGACACGTAAGACGACCTAAACAAACGTACGAACTAGTTTTGTAGTCGCGTCATTACGCGATTTCCTTCGTTTACACGAAGTCAGTGTTTTTAAAAAATCGTGTTATTAACATCAGGCATTGTAACATATTCTATAACATATATTTCTACTCTCTTTTGTCTAAACTTTCAAATATTTAACAATTTTCTTAGTAAAGCATTTTTTTAAATATATAATTAAATACTTGAAACTATACTTTAAACTTATTATTGTACATTCTAAAACGCAAATGGTAAAATATTTCTAAATTTTATTAATATATATTTATACAGAATTTTTTCTAGTAAAAAATATCTGTAATAGGGAAAAAGTAACGCGCTTCTTGAAAGAGAAGATTATTTCAAAATAAGTTCACGTTTGTATTTATATAATTGCCGCAAGATCTCATTAGTGTCTGTGCTCCTTCCTCACGCATGTCTTAAGGTTGGTACATGGGAGAAACATCTCATGTGTAAGCTAAATGTAAAATAATCAAACGCGTTTCGGGTAATAGCTTTAAGCTTCGTATAGTATTAATTTATGTTACGGTTACGTACTAGAGAATGAACATTCCTTTTACATTCTCTATATTTCTTAGCTTAATTAATGAGAAATTTATTTTGGAATACAATTTATTTTGTAACTAAGAACTTTAACAAAATTTGTCCATGCACTTGCTGCATTAATTACGCTTCTCCGTTTTTATTTTATTTCATTTTTCGATAGCTTTTTATTATCTGAACTTACATTTCTGAAACGTACGCTCGTATCTTGCACAAACCCACTCCAAGTGTCCATGGATATTGCTGCCAAAACACGCTTAATTCGTTAGGCAATCCTGAAAGCAAAAGAGATATTATCTTATATAAATCGATTATTATGTCATGTGTGTAAGTTCGTAAATATGGATTGGAAGAAAAGATTAGGAGCGTTGAAAAGAGAGAAATTGTGCATGATTTATGTCTGTGTGTGTTATTCCCATGTTACTATTTTGTGAGGCTTTGTTTAAACAACTTTATTTTACAAGGAAACAAAACTATAAAAAAGTACAAAATAATCGCTTGCAGAACGTTATTTTATGCACTTTGCTCTGGGATCATTAATTACCTTCATCGATACATATATATATATACAAAGGATGTGAAATTTCCGTAATTTGCTAACAGTCCCAAGAGACGTTCGAGCTTCAGAATAATATTAGACTCTTTGTTAAAAGCTAGCACAGCTAATAAATGAATCACAATGAGTACGCGTAAATGAAAGGCACAAGAACAGGTCGAATCGGAGATCCAATTGTCATGATGTAATTTATGCAGAGAAAACACCCATCGCGACCAATCACTAATTACAAAGTAGAGTAAAATGCCCCTCGCGTCATAATTTTACACTTCGGTGAATTCACTATAAACCAATTGTCGTTATTGAAACTTATTGTTCTGTAACTTTACTTTTTTCATATAAGAGAATTTTTACTAGAGTTTTCTGCTATAATAATTACATCTTATAATAGATTTATAATGATTGAAAATCCCATGAAATGCGCTAAAGATCACGTGCATTATTTTTATTTACAATAAAAAGTATTTTTAAAATTATGATATCCCAGGCAAGAACCTTGGGCTACATTTTTTCTTGCGTGATAACAACTGAGATTCCGGTATTAATGGTGTTTACAAGCAGTGCAGCAATTACCTGTCGCTGCAAATTATTTCATGACTCGCTACGCGTTATTTGTGACCGGGGATACTGCGCATGAAATGCTTCTTATATTTTTTTAAGCTTGCCAGCCATGGAATAGACCTGATTCACATCATTTGTTATATCTGGTCGTTGCATATAAATGTTGGTTTAAAAATTTACATGAATTAAAATGAACATGAATATTTTCCCATGCATTTATTCGTTACATATTATGTTAAAATGTCATAATTCTCTTACATTTCGCAAAAATTGGAGCATATTTTGCGAAATGTTTGTAACTTTTTACAGTAAATGACATTATATCATATTATACGCTGTCAACTATGTCATAGAAACAGTCTAAAATATTTTGTAATTAAGGAAGAAAAGAGCAGATAGTGTGTATTCTATTTATTCTATAAAAATTAAACCAATTAAATTTCAAAACTAAAAAGTATTTATTGTGTTATCTATTTTTAATAATCTGCACTGAAAAAGAGAGTTTGGTAATAATAATCAAGTTTTAATGAAATAATTTCAATTAAATATAATTATATAGTAATCAGACGATTACTAAATATTACTAAATATTTGATTATATTAACCAAACATTTAATTGAAATGATTTCATCAAAGTGTAACTATCACACGCGTAGACTTGATTATTATTATCAAACTCTTTTTTAACATGTAAAAGAGAAATTGTAACATTTCACGTGGATCACTTTGCTTGTTTTCTCGTAGAACACATCAGAAAATATAAAACTGACATTTGTAATGATCTGATATAATAAATTAAAGCACGGTATATATGACAAAATGCAAGGAGGCGATAATTTGCCGCTTATTTGTCAAATCTCGCCTTATGGCAAAAAATAAATCTTTGCGCTGACCACATGACAGAAAACTGACAATATCATGAAGTAATATAATACCTATTAATATCTAATATACATCATCTGATACCGTTTGCGTCATTTCTTATTCGTTTTGCGTGGTGATGTCGAGGTTTCCGATATACTTATTTATGGATTCCAAAGATATATAAAACGTTCATGAATCATGCAAGAGGACAATATGTGAAAGGCGACGTTTTATTTAACGATTTATTTCGATACCTTGTATCGAATGTCGCTAAAACGCATCGTAAAATAACGACATGATTGGATGGTGAAAGCTTTAGCTTCCCGCGGCCGGCGTTAATACCGTGCCATTAAAGCTTTGGTCAAATCCCAATACATGGTATTCGCGCTCAACAGCTGATAGTGTATATACAATATACATTAATAAATATATTTCCATCGCATTTTTCAATTTTTGATAATTTTTATCCAAAAATATTAAAGGGAAGATTCTTAAATATATTTTTCTTAATATAATTAGCGTTGAAAAGCAAATTGCACAAATTACAATATCAAACGATTTTGAAATATTGAAGACTGCTAAATTAAAAATTCTGAGAATTTTTACTTCAGCAATATTGCGTTAAAATTGTTTCTTTTTAATTAATTTCAAATCCTCGAACCCTATTTCAAACCTTTTGTATTCCAGTATATTTACTTGCGCATCGTTTACTTTGTTTTTTATTAATATATTCTGTGACATACATGGCATGGTTATATGTGAAAAAAATATATTGCACAATGACATAAAAAATCACAAAAAATATTGATATAAGAGAAAAAAAGTCTATATAATATACGAATTGCAATGCAGAATAAAACAAAAATACCTTTATTAAATATTTATTTGAAAAGCAATATTTATTATTATAGGGTGAACAACTCATGTAAAATTGATCCGGTATAGTCAAGGATTCTATTAAATTCATCGCCGTCGAGAGATAAAAAACAACGCATGAGCAAAAGAGACGTAATAAAGCTTGATGCACATTGTTCGTATACATTAGATTTACGTTAGTGTTAGTTCAATTGGGTTTCGTTCAATCACTTGGGGTACTTGCGCGCAATCGAACGTCGATGCAAGATCGTTGTAAATCTTAATTAATCGAAGGCCCGGCGGAATTGCATTAGCCGCATCGCGCGGAGTCGTACGTTTTATCCGACTTCGAAGATCACAAAATCCATTAACTCGCGGTTAATATCGAGTACGTGACGAATCCTCAAATTACGCGATAGAACGTGTTCTCGCATAGACATTGGCTTTTACTAGGCTCAACGATGCGTCCTTATTAGCCTATTATTAATGAGGCTATTGGAAGATTCGTATTTGAGAAGTTTAAGTTCACAATTAGGAGCTCAGGGCTCAGTCATGTGGGCAACTGGGCAATGTAATTCTTCACGTAAATTTGAAACTTTCCACGTGAATTTGAAACTCTGACTCTCTTCACGTGAAACTGATAAAAATTCGTCGCTCGTCAGCTCCTCTTTGCATTCTTTCCATTGCTCTGGGGAAATATCGAGAAAGAGACAAAAGAACTTGCTGATTCGTTGTGTTTATGCGTTTAGATGAGTATCTTCCTTTTTCGCCATTTAATTAAATTTCCAATTAATTTCTTTTATCTTAAAAGTATTCTTTTATTACGTAAGATGTAACATAATGTTGCAGTGAGAGATTCGAAGAGATCTGTCCGTGCGATGTCTCCTTATAAAATTGCAGTTTCTTTTTTCTTACGAGACAGCAGCTTATTAGATACGAGGTTCTCGTATTTTCTTGGCAATCTGATATGTGGATGTCTGAAGAAGAACGTCGAAATGCAATATATAGGGCGTAATATATACCCGGATTCGATGGCGATCCTTTTAGCCAGAGAAATCAAAACGCAAAAATGTTTGACTGATTCTTAAGTTACAAGATGCTGAAAATAAAACGATTTTTACGGACTAAGCTTTGGTGAATCAATTGGAGCTAAGCTTTAGTTAATCAACCGTTATGCTCGCGTCGAAGTACATACGCGGATAATCTGAGACATCCCGTATATCACGGAATCTCTACCAAGTGTCACGCCACGAGAAACGAGTTATTGCTAGACTATAGATATTCGGAAGACGTACGTGTTCAAGACAAGTTTCCTGCATTTATATGAGAAACGAGACTTTTCCACAACGTCGTTCTTCATTCGCCACTTTTTCTCGCTGCGAAATGACTTTCGCGGCACTTCTCGCAATTTCCAGGGCGCACCGATACGCAGATTAAGCATGACCGGATTCTTAATCTTCGCGAGCTTATCTGAAGATAAGCTGTAGCTCTGCAATCGTCGGAGAGAGTTGCAAAAGTTTCGCTACTTTAATTTCATTTATTAAGCAGATCGTGAGAATTATTTAAAATGTATTCTTGCGCAGTATTCAATCTAATTTTTAACTGCATTATTATGTGTGTACGAATCTTTCCTACGTTTTTAAGAGAAAATAAAAAAACGAGATTTTGAAGAGAAAAATATGGAACTATATGCCAGACTAGAATAATACATTACGACCGCGAGTACGTTTTCTGCTCGATTTTCACTCGATTCGGAGTATCCATATATGAAAATGTTCATGATATTCACTACTGTTTGCATTAATCTCACATTTGAGATATTCATGAAGTACAGAGGCAAATGGTATATCAAATGAGGCCGAACAATCAGGAGACACACCGGTTGCATTAAGCACGAACGATGTTTGAAACTTCGAGCGACTGCTATCGGGAGAGAATTATGCTCGGCACTCAAGAAGGACGGGAAAAAACGAAGGGCGCGATGGATTCAAGCTCAATATCGGCTGCGTAACTTTAATTGCAAAGTACTAGATTATTTGCATTTCTTATCTGCGAGCTTTTTTATCGTATTTTATTGCCGACAGATACCGTTACGCCGTTGTTAATTACGAGGGAAAAGTATCGACGGTGATTGTACTGTTAGAAAAAGAATCGTTCGATACGCCTATTTTAAGGATCGGAAAGTTGCGGAAGTCGACAGTAATAATGAAATTATTCGTTATACTGGAATATTCATTGAACGACGGCATATTCGTTTATCTTCGTTTTCGATTAATTGGTCTTCTAAATCTGACAGGCAAAGTCTTCGCTCGTTGTTAATCGCTAAAGAATATTGCAATCCTGGAATTTAAAATAAAATCTCTCTGGAAGAAAATCGTTTATCACGTATATTCCAAAAATTGTATTTGCGGGAGTAGAAAATAAAATCGTCCTAACAATATATTTTCGTGCACTGAAAAAAAAAGACTGGTTATAACTACCAAATGTATAGTGAAATAGTATCAATTAAATATTTTGTCAATATAACCAAAAATAATTTTATTTTTCTAAATGTTTAGTATTATCAAATCTGGTATAAGTTAATATTTAGAAAAGTGAAATTATTTTTGGTTACATTGACCAAATATCTAATTGATATTATTTCACTATACATTTGGTAGTTATAACCAGTCTTTTTTTTCAGTGTGTATATCCACAACATATAATAAAATAATGGTTTCGCAATATCTGAATGCTTGATCGTTATTAATCACTTTTGTAAACACGGCAGACACTTGGTTCGTTTATTGTTCGGAAGTGTTGTATATCTGATTGTGAGTTTATGAAGTGAAAGTATCGGATCATACAACAAAGGGAACAGAAACAATGCATTGTCAGTGGTTCAGTTTACATAAAAGGTTCAGAAATCCGCACAGATCAGAAATAATTTGATTTTATTATTTTTACGTGTTCAGTCTGAGTTAAGCGCAAACTGTTCCATCAGAGAGATGCTTTTCTATTTATCATCTTTATAAAGCTGATTTATGAATCTTCCGGTTTTTACTCCAACAAATATAAATACGACGGCATAACGTTTAGTTAAAAAGTCAGAAAGAAGAGGAAATAGAGAGCAAAGTTTTCTTTTGTACGCAGTATTAAAGCGATAATATCGTGTTTGCATTTATTTTGGAAATCAATAATTATGTTAATGAAAACGGTATATTTTCTCTAATGAATTTATTATATTTGCTTTAAATTAATGATGGATTATGATTATTTATTCATCGAAAGGTGATACTATATAAATCGATATTCGGGCTGTTTATTAATCGCCGGCTGATTAATCTAATAATAAGCAGATGCTCATAATCCTGGCAGATGAACTGTTTAAAGTTTAAAGTTTAAGACAGCAGAGAAACATTAGAGGGAAACAAAAGCACAAAGATTGCGGCGCGATTTTATTTGTCGCGTGAAGGAAAAGCTGGCGATTGAGGCCGATGTTTGAGATCGTCTGATAAAACTGCCGCATTTTCCCTTTAATACACACGAGGGAAATATTCTCATTGCGAAAGACTTCTGCGGAGAGATAATAAAGAAATACGATTATCGGTCCTCCAATGATGTTGGAGAGCGTTCGACGGTCACTCGCAATAAATTGGTGTAGTTCCTCCACGTTCATCGTCGGAATGTGAGAGTGATAGATAGTCGACTCGCGTGAGGAAAGCGTATTATATCCAAAAAATATGTACCGCACCGGATGAAAAATTTAACAGAATGAAGAAAACATCAAGAAGTCAGATATATCGCGTTTGAATGTATTAAATTTTTTAAAACGTGGATCATATTCTATTTAAATTAATGTATTCTATAATATTAATCGATGCAAAAGTGTCAAAGAAACAAAAGAAGACGCGTTAAATCTTTTAAACACTGATTCGTGTTGCCACAATGAAAAATATCGAATCTTTTGAAACGTGGATTTCGGTTTAAATTAATGTATTCTATTGATCGCAAAAGTGTTGAAAATAAAAAGCGGCACGTTAAATTTTTTAAACGCTGATTCGCGATACCGCGACGAAAATATCGAAATTAATCCTTGTAACCCTCAATCGTATGATTAACACGTAATGAATAGGACGCGGCGTTGTGTATACCTTCGTTATCGCATACATGGTGAGATTCATTATGATGATTATCGCCCGCGCGAAGAGACAATACAATAGTTAGGTTACAGTAACTTTGTTTCAGAGAACAGCGACATATGTGCCATATATTCTTCGGCCGCTCAAGGTGCGCCGTTTTGGCCGCGACAAATATCAATAGCTGATTAAATTAATCGCTGCCAACTCATTACGAATATTAGTATTATAATTTCGATCAAATCGGACGATAAACAAAAACGGGTCGCGACAAAGTAACGTTTACACAGTGAACCATTATTGTCATTAACAATTCACGTTACGCGTACGTGTTTTTCTCTGCACTTTATTAGTCCGTTATCGTGAAAGCCCAGTATAAACACTTAATGCGATTATTGTTAATTGGATGGCCACGTAATTATTAGCGTACTGTGAAGCTTACTAATTGCAAATGGCAACAGAATGCGCTTAATAAAACGTAAAGCCGAATTACGAATGCCACACGCGAAGCTGCCGCGGCGAACGAAATTCCGACATGGAACAGAAGCGATAGGAAAAGTCAAATAGGAAAACTTTAGAGACAAAGACTGGCACATAACTGCATATCGGATCGAAACGAGTCACACTTCCGCTGATATTCTAGCTGCGCGTACGATGTCAAGTAGAGCAAGACGAGATAAATCAGACGTAGCGCGAATCTGGCAATCTCTTCCGTCGAGTGCATTGAATAACTTAGAACTATGTTACGAAGAAAAAATTTTGAAGCAGTAAGAGATTACTGTAATCTNCCCCCCCGAGAAAATATCTTTTACTGATTTAATCTTTATAAATCGCACTAAAGTTACGAAGAGAAAAAAGCAATTTTCCGATAGTTTATAATTGAGGAAGCAACTTATACTAATTTACACCCTGTAAGCAGCAGTAAGTAAGAAAAGAGAAGTAAGAAAATTTTATGCTATAGATATTTGAAATTTTGTATTCTACATAATTCAATCGTCTAAACAGATAGTTTGCGTTATTTTATCGTTTTTAAACGGTTTAAAAGAAATTTTGGATATTCTGTAATTTAAATAAATAATATTTATATTATGCAGTTTGATAATTTATTACGAATAGAAAATTAAATTAGGAAACATAAAAATGGTATAGGAATAGTGGGTATGGAATATTTTAATTAACTTAATAAATGTTGCCAAATATTAATTAACAAAATTAATATCATATAATTTTCAAACTTCACACTTTAATGCTTTACACGTTGCAAAATACATTAAAATTTTAATTATATAATTATAATTTTTAAATGAAACATGACTGGAATACTAAAGAACCAAAATTCACTTGTTGAATGTATATTGTGAAAGAAATTTAAAATGAAATTTTTATTATATTATTTTATAAATCGATTTTGAATTTAAAAAGTCGGCCTTTGAAATCCAGCAATAATTTATTAATCAGTTTAATCTATTATGTAATAAATATCATTTATTTACGTTTTTAAATCAAATAATAAGATATTTTGCATAAAAGATCTTAGGGATTGTATATTTTTCAATTTAAGATTGACGAAACTCGTAATTGAAGAGAGACGATAATTTTGACAAGAAACCTCAACTTACCGAGAATCAAAAGTAGCAGGTCGGATATCGCTAGATTGAATAGATAGTAATTGGTGGCGGTTTGCATGACGGGATTTCGCCTGATAACGATGCAGGTGACCACGTTGCCGAACACGCCTGTAACAAAGATCGCGACGTAGACGAAGGTGATCGGCAACACGAGCTTCAGCGGCAGGTGTTTCGGCCCCAAGATCGACTTCAGATAATCGGACTCGCTCAGGTTCATCAGTTCCGTGATGTTGTCGATCTTCACGATATATTGGTCCGAAAATTCCATACTTTGTGCGTTTCATCAGCCTGATCGACAGCTTTGTAATAATGTCACCGATCGAATTGTCCATTCACCGTACGATTCTATCCTGGATAAGGGGGTTCGTTCTTCTTTCTCCTGACAGTCATGATTATGGCACTACATTGAACTCCCATCAAGCAACGCACTGAAACTTAACATTGTCGATCATTCTTTGCACATCAAATCGAACATCGCGCGAGCGTCGAATCGTTAACTGATTCATAATTATTTTCCTCACAAAAATGATGCTGTTCACTGATCGATCTCGATCGCTCGATCTCGTGGATATTTTTGAGAACTCGCCCGTTTCTCGGGAATAAATATTATAAGCCGCGACATGCGCGAGAAATGTATAACAGGGATGAAAAGTTCTCCACTCGAGAGACCGTGAACAAGTGACGACCGCGGAGCGCTCCGGTCTTCGCTATCGGACCACGCGCCCATCCACCACGCATCCAACCCTTAACTTCAACCCCCTCGAGAGAGCACGCTGCGCCACCCGTCCAATAGAATTCCGGCTGGTCGCCGCGTGCAAAATATTCCAGATATTCGATGCATATTGTTCTAAATGACGTGGCAATATCTTGGAGCAATTCCTAATTAGATGATATCGAATGATCGATTAGATTTAACCGAAGGATCTTACATACTCTGCCATTGGCAGTACAATCGAGAAGTAATTCTGAGTCAATGAGTTGCAAATGAATTAAATAATTAAAATGTTATACATAAAGTATTTGTACAATGACATTTTTGTACAGAGACTTCGTTCACCAGAAAATTTAATCTGAAGGTTGGAGAGTTAGCTCGATATTCATTTAACGCGTTAACTAAAATGATTATATTAATTCTTGTAAATTTTCCTGAAAACCTTATTTGAAATTGCGTTAAACGTTCTTTACAGCTTGTCACGCGATTAAGTGCAAAAGTGAAACGGGACTGCCAAACGGATTTTAGAAAAAGAAAATTTCATCTATTCAAACGTAGACTTTTCTTTTTACTCGCGTTCATTTGGCACGAAATTTACCGAATTTCTTTAAATTTGATATATCAATTTCCGCGTTTTTCAAAGGCAGGCTGATTGTATAACCTTCGTCCGCAAACTCCACATCTATGCATTCCATTTATTACACACACTTACAAAACTCAAAGTTTGATTCTTGATAATAGCTGATACAACATCGTAACCGTAATAAATTATTTCGTTTGTTATGTCGGAGTAAGAAGATGTTATGATTAATAATACTTTCTTTTAGATCAATACATAGAACTATCAAAAATGAAAGATTATAATAATACGATATAATTTTATATAACTTTTGTAATTGGCAGTGATTGTGGTATATTCAATGTAATAGAATTGGCTCTATTGTTCCGTGAATGTTTCCCATTTTGTACGGCAAACTTCTGCTTTCCGTGCTTGCTTCGCTTTATTTACAGATTGTTTAAATCGCTCCACTGCACGTATCGTTTATTTGTCATATTATTCATTTTATCGTGTTGTTTTCCACCTGTATTGCCATTATTTTAACAGATAAAAATAACCTGCCGTATATATTATTAATGGTTTACTTCTCTGTAAAGATCGAATTCGTGATTTCACTCAATGCGATTTAGGTTAATTTATCAAGTGTTGCGTCGAATCCAAATATAGGCTGTGGTCCACTTGATGCTACAAATGCTTCGAAGCGTTTGATTAACCAATCAGAACAAAGAATTTTACAAATTGACCAATTAAAAAGTGCTTCGAAGCATTTGTAGCATCAAGTGGACCGTAGCCATAATCGTACGTTATATCACATGACATTTACACATGGGACTGCATGGATAATCGACGTTTGAACTTTCGTACGAGCGAGTGCGTATGTATCTAGGTATCGTTAATGAGCGTGTCATTTGACGTGTTAATGTAAACATGAAGTAAACATAAAGTCTAGACCTGTTCACGACACCAAGATTGTTTTCACAGACTTGACTTTACTTTAGACAGGCTCGCAACTAGAGACTCTCTTTCGTGGTATATCAGACGCACGCGTTCATTACGGGAACGTGTTAAATGTACTATCGTAATCCATATTCCATAATTTTCTGACACGTGATATTTTTATTTATGATATATACATATAGAATGATATACATATAGAATTCATGTGTTATATATTATATTTAATATTCAATATAACATTTTATTAAAAGTTATAACTGTATTTGATAATTGAAATGTAAAAATACTAACCGAGAGTTGTGCAGTTTTTATTAATGATAATCAGAAATTGTTAAAATTGTTTTAAATTGACAGTCAGGAGTATTATTTTTGCTGATAATTTTATGTGTTGTTATTGGAATATTCTTTTGTTTCGTTATCATTAAACGTCTTGAAAGACACTACATCTCGATTTTTAATTAATTTTTATTTAAAAGTTATAAGTTTATGTATGACTATGTATAAATGATATCTACATAATTGCATTATTCTCGATGGCTTTACTAAAACTCGTCATCTATCAAAAATTCCTGAAATGAATAGAACTTTATTTTGTAAAATGGTGTTAATTTTTGCATCTAAATAAATATTTGAGAAAAACGCTTTTATATTTCGCGCAAATTATTTCTCGCACATAATGACTAACTCTCATAATAATTAAAAGTATACTACAAACATCAAATGGGATTTTTGAAAACCGATATAAAATTCTAAGTAAAAAAGGTTTTGTTTTCTAAGTAAAAGGTATTATTTTGTTTTATCCGAAGTAAGAAATAATCGCTAGAGGAATAAAACTGTTGTTTCTTTTTTTTATTTAAAAACGATATTAATGATTTTTTATGTATTGAGTGAGATTTAGTTTCAATTTTAATGTCATGCTTCAGAAAAAACAAAATATTAAGATAGAGTATAAACAAATGCTTTCTCCACTAATGGATATTATCTGCGAGACTTGTAGATAGTTTTTAGTCTAAAATTAAATAAGTTTACGATACTAGACGTAGCTCTGTACGTAAAAGAGTTTCAATCTCTGAAATGAATTCCCGGTACATCACGAATTCGCGGAACATTGTTGACCCGTGGATGAGAGAAATAAGTTATACGTAAATATTAATTTTCGTATTATACGTAAATTTTCGTATTATACGTAAATAATAATACGTAAATATTAAAGTTGCAATATATATATATTTATGATATTCGAACACGCCGCAAATACTCAACTCGATGGGGCGCCCCGTATTTTCCGCTCATGCATGTGTTATATTACTGATCGCGTAATAAGAATATTTTGATTAATCCGTTCGAGATTGCCAAGTGCTCTTTTATAAAGAGACACGGATCCGATTTATTTTTTAATCGTCATTCACATCACGATCTATTTCAAGAAATTTTATGTGGAAATTTTATTCGCTTACAGAGCTATTTAGTAGGATAAAAGCGGTGAAACCGAAATGGTTTCAGTGAATTTAATTTCTTCGTACAACAGACGCAAAAAATGTTCCACTCTGCTCAATTATTGCTCTTTTGTCGCCGCTAATAAATGAGACGCTCGGCGCAACAATGGCCCGCATTAACCGGAGACTTATTTCCAGGAAAAGATTTAAATAACTTTTTTAGCTATTTTATTTCGTTTATTTATTTATTTATTGAAGAAGAGAATATAAGGAAGCGATCCCTGCAAAGCTCGTTCGTGGATCTTAATACAAAGTTTTGCTACGAATTTAAAACTGTTCTACTTTCTTGCTTTTGTGTATTGTATTACTACCGCGATAAATAGCTTCAATATGGAGAGTTTTGCGTGTTTGTGACATGGAAATTTAAGCTCGTCGAAATTACAATTCGGTTTCAACAATTGCTGTCGCATCGAGAGATACGATCTCATTGAGGTTGCACGGGGATTTCAACTTCCAGCATAAAATTATCGCCCGTGCTTCGATCAAAGTAGCTGTCGCGGTGCAAATCGTCGTGATTTTGTTTGTCGGACAATACGTTATACGCGCAGCTTTTATCCTTTGAAAAGGCCCGGGCGAGTCTCGGTTTAAATGGCATTCCGCGCCCTCGGAAAATACCTATACGATACGCACGACCGATTTTTCCATTTGTCTTTACACCGTTCAGCGCATTCGAGCGAACTTCTTCTTCAACTGTGACTCCCGCAAACGTTACACACTTCCAAGAATTTCCGCAAGATCATGTTCGATAAACCGTGAATACTACTTCTTCCGCTGCATATTGCTGTAAGTTATAATTCTATTAGATCAAACAAAACTCACCCCTAAAATCTGTAATTTTACAGAATTTATCCATATTAAAATTTTAATTATACAATTATAATGTTTAAATAAAACATGATTGAAATAATTTAATTCACTTGATGAATGCATGTGAAAGAAATTTGAAAATAATTTGTATTGCTAAAACATCAGCCTTTGCGATCCAGCAATAATTTGTTAAACAGTTTAATATATAATATTATGTAATAAATATCATTTATTTATTTTCTCATATTATTAATTAAATTTATTAATATTTTATTTTTTATTTTTTAATTAAGAAAATTAATTGATATATCTTTCAGGATCATAATTTTAATTATTATTAAAGACATTATTATTATAAAATTACAATTAAAGACATAATTATTATTAAATTATTATTAAAGACATTATTATTATAGACATATACAAGAAATCTGAAACATGTTTCTTATAATACAATTACTCCAAAAATAAGCCTCAAATAAAGATCGATGGAAAAGAATTGGCTCAATGATGGATCAGCTTCAATTAGTCTGTATATGATATGTAGGGTTCGCTTTATCCGGTGGCACGTGTCCGGAATCTCTGCTATAAACATCTAAATATCTCGCGCCAAGAAGCCATTTCTGTCGATTAATGACAAAAATCGCTTCGACGCGAGAGCTAGCCCAATTTTTTTTTTTATGTCAGCCGAAAAATGTTAAACTCTATTTAGATGCTTTTAGTCTGAAAGCACGCGAAGATCGGTACTGACACGATTATCACGTAAAATATCGAAGTAGAGAGGCAACTAGCGATGCTACCGTTACTTTTTCGCTGTTACCGAGCTATTTGTCAACTATGAAATGAATCACGTTCTTCCGACGATGTCTCGCGACGATGTCTTCCGAGAGATAGGACATTCCTCTGTCGCGTGCTTGCAATGCCATCGCTTCCTCCGGTAAATACACTTGATGGTAATGGCAAACGTTATACGTACTCCTCGTGAGAGGCAATTTCGCTGCTCCAACGTACGAGTCCAGCAGCAGAAATATCATGCCGAATAAGTAAAAATAAAAGGCAAACTGCAAAAGATCAATAACATTAATACTTTATTGCTATATCATACTTTGATCGGTGAAACAAATAAATCAAATCGTCGATTTTCAGAGAAGATACGAAGGCAACAGACACGCAGCACGCGAATACGATATCACAAAAATATATAACGGAAATATTGAGCTCCATAAAAACTAAACCACGTGAAAAATAACGTTTTGATACAGATGCCGCTTTCGAAATGGCCTGAAATGTTGTTTTCATTTGTCTGTGCGCACGTTTTATCACATCCTTTTCTCATTTTATCATATTATTTTTCTTCAAGTTTAATATCGACATGTTACTGACGATTTAACGAAAAAATGAATTCAGCGAAATATATCGCCATATACATAAAGAAAAGCTCGAATTATAAACGTTTTATCTCCCCTTATATTTCTTTCTTACTAAATCATATAAGACAATATTCAAATTCACTTAAGGAAAGTAAAAACTTTGAAATGGCGAAAATTCGGTAAATGACTCCTTAATATATAATAAATATAAGAATGAAATGAATACGAAATCCTATTTCTCTCTATCTAAATATTATATATTAATAATTTATAAAAAAGTATTTTCAGTTACAAAAAATTACAAAAATTAACATATGAAGCTATTATAACCTGATCCATCGAGCGATGTAAATCGTGGTTTTGTGGATGATGTAGCTGACATATTTAACTGAACCACAAACATTATGTTTCGGAAGTTTTCCGCTATAGAACTATATGAATTAGAATTTTTTAAATCCAATAAAAATTAACAAAATAACGGCAAAAATACATAAATAAATAACAATATAAAGTTAATTGTAATTATTTCTGTAGAACATTTTATATTCTTTAATTTAAAAAACCATCTTGACAGCTTTGTTCGTTCTCGAGTTATCCCTGCAAAATCTCATATTTACATATTCAGGCAACAGCTCTATATATTTAATATTTTGTAACTTTGAAAATAATTTTTTATTGTTAATATATAGTATAAATAACTCACAAAAGGATTTCATATTCAATTCATTCCTATGTTAACGAGTCAAAGTTTACCGAGTTTATCATCATTACAAACCTTTCTACCTCTTGCTCGCAGTTGTTAGAAACTTTATCTCAAACTACTGTTTAAGATACGATGTTCATTCAATATTAATTGCCTGTCGTTCAGTTTAATATTAAATTTTTAAATGTATAATGTGCAATTTATATATAGTGTGCGAAACGGATATCGCTCTTTCACGAAAAGTTAAATTGTCACGTAAAAAGAAAGACAAAAATATTCAGACTTCTGAAAAAGGAGTCCATTTACGAAGAATTGTTCCACAGTATAAGTTGGATTTCGTTGCCCGCACACATTCCCAGTTTTTTATTTATACGTGAATGCATCTGCAGTGCTTCGCTTAACCCTTATATATTTGTAAACTCTAACGATCGATAAGGTATAATGCGTATTCTAATTTACGAGTCGACAGAACGTTGTATATGTACATCGCAAATGCGCCGAATTCGCACGGAAAATTTATGCCCGCCGATGAACATTACCAATGATTTCGATATTATCTTCGCATAAGTACAACGCGATATTGAATATCAATTTCAAGAGTTTGCAAGTCCGTAATTTATTTGTGCGCTCGCATGAGAAATTCTGTTTTTCACATTAATATAATATGAGATTATATTACCGATAAACGAGACGTTTCATCGATCTACTTAATTTTATTCAAGTTGACGTACCATTAACTACTATCAGCGATAACTTGTCGCGATTGGATCCATAATTTCTTTAACAGTTGTAACGTATGATGTAATATACGTTTATGCGTGTCACGGTGGATGAATGCGGGCAAAAACGGGAATCGTTAAGCACACTGGAATATAATGCGATCGATTATAGTACCTCTTATCTTATCATTATTTTCCATCGTCCTTTTACTTCTTTCCGCATTCTGATTAATGCTTACCACGATAGCGTTAACAAGAGTGCCAAATTAACGTTTCTTCATTTTTGTCCTTATTCATGCACGAAAACGAATAGCGAGACTAAAGAGTATTTCGCGCCTGTAAGGAAAAAGCGGGATTGATCAAACAGGTCATTCCCAGCGAATCGTTTCGATGCTAAATTATCGAGGCTTTACCCATCGTAAAGATCTTGGTCCCGTTAATTGCGCGATCATCATCGGCAGCATGCATTTTACGATCGTTTCAACGGGTTGAGCCACAACGAGGATGAACAGTTCTTTCAGGCAGGCGAGAAATTTTACGAGAATCAAATCTATCATTTCACCGTGCCCCGGCCGTGATTATACTCGCGCAACATTTCGATTCGCGCGATCGAAAAGCCGGTCCGGGACACATTTATTCGTGACATATAGTTCGGAATACATTTGTCACGCGAATGTTGCAAACGTAGGTTACATTTTGCGCGAGAGAAATTTATCGTATCGCCTAAACACTGTAACAATCTGAAATCTGTCGCGTGTTTAACGAAACAAAAAGCAATAAATTCATTATGTCTGTTCTTTTTAGTTATATCGCACTTTTCGCACAACCTTCGAACAGAATTTCCAAAAAACAGAGGGGATGAAAATTCAAGATAGAATACAAGACGTGTATTTTACAACAGCCCCAAGCAGCAAACAATTTTTTTAAAACATTTGAAAACCATTTAAAAATAGAAAAACATTGATTTGATATTATGGGATACATTTTTTTTAAAGTTTTAAAATAAACGTTTTTCAAATGTTAAAAATTATCTTTTCAGTAAAATAAACGTTTTGTTAAAATGAAATAAAGGGAAGTTACCCTTTTATTTTTAATGTTTTAAAAAAATGGTTTAAGTATTAGGAACAATTTCATTCCAATGTACGCAATTTTATGTTTTTCATTCAAATTAGAAACGTATTTTCTGAAAAATTTTGTTTAGAATATTCCATAATTACATTTACAATATTATGTGCGTCATTTCTGATAAATTTGTTTTGGAGAGCACATCATCTTACTAATTGGTTTCTTTGTGAAGATGTAAGGGATTTCTTTTAAAATTTATTAAAAATTATCTTGTATGTATACCGGTGGCGGAAAACTTCTACAAACTCAGCTATTTTTGGATTTATTAAATTTATATATGACGACATTCCTTTCTACTGGAAAATTACCTAGACCGAAAAATATGAGGATGTAAGGAAAAATGACTCAAAAGTAATGGGACCATTTTGAAGAGAGATAAGATGTTGCACGCGGGGCGTCGAAAAATAGCTTCTTTTTTTATTTGCGGCAATTTGCGAACCGTATTTTCTTCTGCATTTGTGACATTTGCGTATTTTGCATATTCTCTCGTAGCATCTAATGTGATTGTGCTACTATATGTGTACATATTCGCAGAACTGCAAACGGCAAACCTTACTGCTACAATTGCGTCGTATTATTTATGGCAGAATGAGAATAATTATTTGTTTTTTGTTTTGAGATTTGCATTAAAAGATTAATTTTTCTCATAAAAAAAACACAGATTTCTTTAGAAATCTACATTGAAAAAAAAATGTATTCAAAAACTAAAATGTTTAGTCCGATCCAACTAAATAATGAGTTGATTTAGTTAATTCTTGATTAAAAAATGTTAATTGTTGACATGAATTAACTATACTGTTTTTACACAATTAAATAATTGTTAAATTAACCTAACGTTTAGTTGAACGCATCGGACTAAATATTTTAGTTTTTTGACAAACTTATTTTCTTAGTGTAGAACTTGTTTCCGTGCTTGCAACTTTGCTTATGTTTTCGGAATCAAAATATGTAGATAGGAGATCTTCTCTCTGAAATTGGCCTGTAGCGTAAATAGGATCTTCTTGAAATTTACTTAGGGGACCGCCTCTTGCAACATTGCATCTTGATTTAGAAATCTGATTTAGCAATCTGATTTAGGAAACGACCTAAACATCCGACAAATGCACTAAATTGGCTTTGAGGCTTCTATCAGAATATATAAATACGTAAATATGTCTTCTATCCTTTTTTCAGGTATTTATAGATTTTTATAGTAAGGTCTCTAAATTTCTTAATTCATACAAAATAGTTCGTAACAAGTTGCAAGTTTAATTTAAGTTTGTCGATTCACGCTATTAACCAATACGCTAGATATTCAGTGAAAGTTTACAAGCATGCAAATATACGAAGCCTGTAACTTGTGTCGTACTTCCAGCTATTGAATAAATCTTCATTGAACGTTTACAAAATGTTAGCATGTTCCTTGATCGTAGGTAATATCCACGATTATGGCGCTTCTGAAACTTCGCCAATTCGGCACTTTCTTTATCAGAATCTATGCATAAGAAGTTTATTTGAATATCAGATGTAGTGGATGTCGCGAGTGTCATCGCGAAAAAATACGATGACAATCGTACAAATAACTTGATATTTTTAATATGCAATTTTTTTGCATTGCTTCACAGCTTAACAAGAATTAAAAATCTTGTAGCCTCGCGTTCGAGAAAGCTCGAAATAAACAATGTGGATTTTTCGCGAATTTCTTCTTTTCGCACAACGATTTCAAAAGCGAATTTAAAGACAGTTTTTATAAGAATTTTCTTAATCTTCTCAACATTCTTTGTCGAAGGTTATTCTCAGCTTTAATACGCTTTTATTCAAAGTTTCGTAATTTAATTTGAAAGTACTTCGCTATTCCTAAACTGTATAACTTAATTATTTATTTTATCGGCAACAATCGCGCTATACATATAAGTTGCTTGCCGCAAGAAAGCTCTTGGTGTGTTCCAGTACTAAAAATGTATCTTCAGTGTCTATTCACGAAACTTAATAAGCTAACTTCTACGCTTTTTTCCAGCAACTGTGGAAACACTGGCAAAGTCATTGTAGCATTACAATGACTACTCTTGCAAAACTTTAAGATTTGTTATGGAGAATATTTAAAGCGGAAAATTTAAAAAGATTTTATACGCCATTAAATTTTTGATAAAGGAAAAGCGATTCAATATTAGTCAAAATGATCACGAAACGTTATGTGCACACGTCACTGTAATTAACGCGTTACTGATCGGTCGAAAGCGGAACCAAAGACCTACATTCTACGCAATTCTGATTAATGGTGTAAAATATATATATACAGTCGACAGTTGTAGTGAATGTGTTCATTGGGGAGTTTCATCGAGTACAGGAAACCAATCGATCTCTAACCTTCTCCGACCTCAACCTCAAAGCAGAAATTAATCTATACATAGAAACTTAATGCGGTAACAGAAATAAACGGTATATTTCATAGCAATAGTTTAAAATTATTACTTTAAGCATGCTGCGTTAACATATTTTTCTCAGGATCGAACTTCTTTTTTCATTAAGGAAAGAATCTCGATTTTCATTCCAAGAGGCTCCTAGTTTTAATCTTAGGGGGAGATTCTGAGATTCTACGAATTGTCGAATTATTTAAAACATATTTCGTTTATTTTTTTAAGTGTAATAAATCTATTTAAATCAAATTTAAAATAATTCAAATATGACAAGGATATCAAGTAATCCTGAAAAACCCTTTTATTTCAACAGAAGCTCTCTTGGCATTAAGAATCTCTGCATGTATTATCTTTCAGACATGAACTGTCTTTTGAACTTGGGGTAAAATGAATGTACAGCTTATACTAGCTTCTCATATCTCAAGTTGCCTTATATACAATAGAAGTTATCGTCTATGCGACTTTAAAACTACGGACGTGTAAATAATTGCACGGCACTGAATATTCTCTTGGCTCTTATTGACTTCGAGAAGCGAAGAAGCGAAGAAGGGTGCACGCTGTGCATATAATACGCATCTCATTTAAATCGAAATAAATGCATGGGCTACATCTCACTTGAATACAATGCAGAGAAATTATCATTAATGCTTGAGTACATCTGTTATACAAAACTTGGATATTTAAATACAGCGAGGTATTATAAATTGGAGAAAATATAAAAAGGTTTGGTATTCATTTTCTTTGTATAGAAAAATATTAATTGGTACAAATAGCGTTTTATATGTGTAAAAAGGTGTACGTTACATGTTGAGATTAACCGATCGGGAACAGGCTGATAATATCGCTGAAACGAGGTTCGCCAATGAGTTTTATTAAAAACTTCTTCCAACTATTAATACCGCAAATTTATCTTTATTAAAGTATAGCTCGCTGATGTAGAGCGTATCGCGATTTGTATGGAAATAATCGTATCAGCATTTTGAAAATTACTATTCTTCTCGTGTTGGGATTTCAAACATTTGCCCTTTAAAATTACATATAAATTCACGAACGCGTAAAATAAATATCAGGCATAATATGTGTAAAACTTTATTCTGAAATAAATAGTATAAAATAAATTTCGGCGCGTTATTAATCGATAAAAAAAAATAAAATTCGGGCTACCTGTCTACTTACAATACAGTAAAACCTTTCGGGCGCTTATAATTCAGACAATTCAGACAGTCTAGTTTTATTTACAGCGACGCGCATTATAACTATCTAAATAAAAGCGAATGAAAATAGATCACAGACTGATTTTAGACTGCTACGGAAACAGCATCTTCCGATCTTTTCGTGGACGTCGTGCTTTCATTGCTAGGTTGCTGGTGGGCGAGGAGATGCCCTCGTTCAAAGAGAAACGTCGAGGATGAATCTTCTTTTTGTAACGAGTAAGCATTTTGTGGAAAATTGCTTGCATTTCCATTATTTCTCCTGCTATCCTTGATAGTTTCCTGTCGGCTCGATGCAAAACAAAATATCTCTTTGGCTCGAGCTGTCATGTGCCTAACGAAAAGATTGTAAAATTATTATAAATATAATATGCGTAGTCTGCTTAATAAAAAAAAAGTCGATGCTTTGGCAAAGACCGTAAAATACAAGATAATTATGTGATATTAAAATTATTTTTATATGATAGTTATATTATGTAGAGTATATATTAAATATTATAATTCTTGAAAGCATGTGTGAAACATCTTGAAGTATCGCACCTGACAGAGCACTTAACACTTCGATCGTGGGGTTCTTTCGAGGAATCGCATCTACGTGGATGAGATTCCTTAACCATTAAAATTTCACTCGCCGGCCATTTCGTTTTGCAGCATATCGTTTGTTTGAACGCCTGGCGATATTTCATGCTCATTAAATTGTAGAGAATCGGATTGACGGTAGTGCTAAAATAATACAGACAGCCACTCAGAATATAAAGCCATTCGTTTAGGTCCGGATAATAATCGGACTCCTGCGCGTAGATGTAAAGCAGACGCTGGGCGTGAAACGGGGCCCAGCAAAGGAAGAACATGATAACGACCGCGCCTGAAACAAAATTACATAGAAAATTTTGAAACAGTCTAATTATCAAGACTTTTAATGTAAAAAATAAGAAAAAGTATGCACTCGAATTATCAATAAGAATTATAGTACAATTAAAGTTACATTTGCCAATTTTCCATTTATGTTTGCAGTTAAATTATTAAAAGGGGAATAAAAATTGCGATTATCGTACTTAACATCCTGATGACAGATTTTCTGGATTGAACCTGTCGATGATGGCCGTGAACGTAGGCGTATTGTATCGGGCCAAGTGTTTCATTGGTGCTGTTCTTGATCTTTAATCCCATTCTGATGTATACCACGAGGATCACGAGCATCGGCATCAGAAAGAATATGGTGCAACTAAGTTCATAAAGCGGAAGTTTTGGCATGTCGGGCAGAAGCATCGCGCAGATCGCCGAATTAGCCGAGTAATTTCCCGATCCTGAAAAGAGTACTCGATGTTTTAATATAGATCGTATAGCTACGTTAAATTTGTACCATATATAAAACTGCAGTTTAAATAGTCAGTTTTTTTATGAATATACTTAAAATTGAATTTTGAATAATATAATATATTTCGAACTTGTTGCATATAAGAAATAAGTCTAAGGACGAAATTTAATGATCGACGGCAATGACAAGCTCTTAATAAAAAAATTAAGACTTATGATCACAAAACATGTAATTAAAAAAACTAGAAGATTTGAATAAATTAATTATCGGATGTTGATTTACGATAATCGCAAAGAAATTAATGTGTCAGCTTAACCTGGCGGATATTCGACGAAATTGACCTTGGTATAAATCGCGAATGGTATCGCCGAGATCATTGCAATCAACCAGGCAGTAAGGATAAAACGTATTGGTCTTTTGAGACCACTCATCGAATAGACGTGCAACGGATAACAGATGGCCAAATACCTTTCCATGGAGAATGCCACGATCGTGAGAACCGACACGTAAGATGACCTGTGAAAAGCCCAGATTTAGGGGAGCACGACTTCAAATAGTTTCGCGCTATATAAAGGATCGGGGACGAGAATGGAATTTCTTACATTTCTGACACATACGCCCGGATTTTGCAAAGTCCCGTGCCCAAGGCCCACGGATATTGCTGCCAGAACACGCTCAGCTCATTGGGGAGACCTAGAATATATTTAATTAGCGTTTAATAAATTGATTAAAAAATTATTCTAACAAAATTATGTAAGCTTCGTTAAATTTTCAATAAGACAAAATCGACTCGAAAAGGATTTAAATTAATTTCACAAATCAAGGAAAATATTATTAATTTGGAGTATCTTATAGTGCGTCCTAAATATACTCGTTGGATTGCTTTGAAAGCAATAAAATTGCGAATACATATTTATATTTAATTAAATATATAATTGGTAAAAAAATTACATAGAATACCACCACTTTTAAGTTTAACTTTCCTTTCTCGTAAAATTTCAGGGCACAGTACTTAGATTTTTGCTTTAATCTCTTTAATCACATTTTCATTTACTTTAACGACGGCATCAAAGTTTCGCACTATGTGCTGTCGGATAAAATGTTTGCATAGCCCCTCCCTCGCGCGAACGTAAATTAATTTTCCGAAAAGCAGATTTACGACTGACTTAAGCTGGTAATTAGCGCGGAGGCATTACACCACATCGTGACAATATTAACGAGGTTTCCAGAGTAAATTAAAATAACTTTCACGCGTTACCTCCGCTGTAGAAGTGAACTGAACACTGCGCGTATTGTTGTGAATCGAATAATTTCAATAAGCGTCATTAAAATGTTCGTGTTTTAATTAATGTACATATCGCACGAAGCTTACACAACAAAACGTCGCGCTCTGCATACCAATGCAGTCGAATATCTTTAGTCTGCCGTCTGTGCGTTAATGGAACACCTGCTTTTGTATCAACTTTTCACTTTTTTTGTTTTCCTATGCTTTTCTTTCCTGTTTCTGTCTCTCTACTTCCATTTTAACTATTTTACTATGTAAATTGTAATTCTATTTAAATTCTAATGAATATTTTAACTCTCACAAATAAATACAATGTAACGCGTGTATACGATAATGAAAATCAGAGTAAAAAGATTGAAAAATGAAAGAGATACAAAGGAAGTGATGAACAAATTAGTATCTTAACTGCACTGTTGAAAATATCATGAAATTCAATGTATTTTTAAGTTACACATTAAATTTAATGTATGTATGAAATTTAGTGCACTTTTGACAACATTAAATATTTTTAATGTATCTGCATGAAATTAGCATGAAGCTTCCGTTACATTACATTAAATTCTGCTGCCTATGTTTGACAGTGTGTAATTACTTAGCATTTCAATTTGCTATAATTTTCTTAACCGACGTTTTTTTTCCTAGCACGTAGATCGTTCTAGCGATGAGCTAACAAAAATATAGATCTAAATGGAAGCGTCAGAAATACTGTAACATCTTACAGAATCCATTAGAGATTAATTAAGAAACGAAGTTTTCGTTATTATAAAAGTTAAAAGTAGTTTCCATTTTCCTTCTCGATTTTTTTCGTCATCCATTTTGCCAATATGCCGGATTTTGTACTTTCTAGTGATTTTCCGAAGCATAAAAGCTGTCCGGTAGTAGTCGTCCATACAATCGTTCATGTTCGTTTTTTTTTTTTTAACTTTTTTAAAATTTTACAATAAGCGCCGAAACCTCGTAAGGTCCGATTCCTACTACCGGAACGGTATAGTTTCCTGGAGTGGAAACCCTTCGGTTCCTATTGTGCCTAACATTTTCTAAAAACGACATCCGTATTATACAACAATATTCACTTGACGGAGCACGAAGCCTTTTAATGCATTGAAAAACCGCTGTTTTACTCGTCAGCTTTACGAACGTGCGGACGCGAGTGTTTCAATTTCTCTTTTTTTTCCCCTCTTTCTTCCTCTCTTTTCCTGTGTCCCTTTCATGCCAGAACCGACAACTGATTTATAATTAAACCCTTCGTGAGTGGCGCATCCCTCTCGATACCGATCGGTATGTTTGAATAGTTTGCACGTCTATTTGCTAACTTCTCACGATATTTTTTCCTACAAATAATTTGTATTTTAGGCTTGGCGAACGCGCAGTTTTAATTTATTTACGAGGCTCAAATCATATTTATCTGTATTTTATTCGTTTATATCGATACTAGAAAGGATCTTCGCTGAATCTTTATTTAGCACACCAGAAATGCTATTCAAGTATTATGCTATTTAAATTACTTCAAATATTATGCAATACAGATATTGACTTCTCTATGGATATAAAAATAGCTATGCATATTTAAAATAGCGAAAAGAATAGCCTAGCTTTCAGACCTGTCACGCAGAATTGTTATCGTGTCCAAGTCTTCAAGTCCCGCGAATTCTTCGTAATGACGTAAATACATCGTTGTTACCATCGGCAAACAGACCACCGTGTAGATAACAATCGTGATTGTACACATAAAACGGAGATTAATTTTATGCTTTTATCTACGTGCGTCAGTGCTAGGAAGGCAGGAGAGCGTCTCGTGTCAAGTTGCTGTGTCTACGTATGTGTATTTGTGATCGCGATAATACAGATAACATACAATAATTGATTTTATTTATCCCGATGAAAAATCGCCTGCGTCGCGCTCTGAAACGCTTAATCGTCAGGCGTTGATAAATTAACTAACTAATGATAAATTTTTTTTCAAATTAAAAATACAAATCACTTAAATACGAAATATATCGGCGACTGAAATATATCGACAGTAATGAAGATAATTTTAATTGTATCTTTGAGATTCTCTTTCTCATCCGTTACAATCATTTCCTGTGGTATTTCATCAATAATCTGAAGGGAATTTGTATTTATCTAATATTTTTTATGGCATATACGACAAAAATGTGCGGATAATATTCTTGAAACATTATATTTCGCGATAACAGTATTTCTCACTAATCGATATTGTTCGTTAAAATTCCAAAAGTAAACTATTAGGAAAAAAGCACGAAGAAATGCGCGAGAAATACTAGGGATTCTCTAGTTTAATTTGTCATCGCATGCTAAAGGGATTGGTTCCATTCTTCCGCTCCATCGGCTTTAAATCCGAACCAATTTCTTCCTTCGGCGGGAATTTGACCTCATACATTATTAAGGCCTTTTGCACCTTATTCAGCACGCGGGCGGGAATAGCCCGACAAAATTTATTCATATTGCAAACAGATCGGATCGGTCAGATCGACACCGCAATATATCTATTATTTCGCGTTATTCAAACGAGAACGATTCAGTCAAATCCGGGTATCGTTATCAATCGCTTTATCAATTATCAAAATCGCATTATCAGCTAGCGAAGTGCCATTGACAGTTAACGAGCCGTTAATTTACCAGCCAGAAGCGATTCGGTCAGCGACGTTTGCTTTGTATCGATCGCCGATTGAAATGAGAGCGATAAAAGGGACGAACTTTCCGCTCGCGGATATGTAATTCGCGTTACATCACGCAAATAAAATTCTTCGCGTAAAGGACGTGTGCGAAACGCGAACAAAGAACGTGACGTCGCGTGAAATACGAAACAGTTTGGACCGTGTTAAATCTTATATTTCTATCATTAGCTGATTTCGAAAATGATGAAAAGGAAAGAGATTTCAGGCCATGGCAAAGAGTTCGCTCTTGTATTGGGGCTTGAACTCGTAATTTATTTAAATGGTAATAAGCACGTAGTGTACTAGCGAAATATCTCATTTCTTTCATTTTACATCATAAAGATATTCTTTTACTAAACTCGCTTGCGAGCGTCTTTCATTTTGCTACCATTAGAGAATCCAAGTTATTCAAAAATAGATTCTGCATCAAATATTAACCTTATCAGGAATATTTACTTAGATCTAGTATATCCAATATCTCTTTTGTTATTAAAATGTTCTTTCGTATTTCTACGTAAAAGAACATCGTAAAAATTCAATCTTCTTAAGATTTATTTTATTTGATTTAAATTCTGTGTTGAAAATATTTATTTTCAAAGACTATTAATAATTTATATTTATCATCAATTATATTCGTTGAATCTGACAAGACCATTGATCTTCGTGATGACTTTTTTTTATACTGGGTGCTAAATGAGCGTGAGAGAAACATAATCGCGAGAAATAACTAATTAGGTTCTAAATTTTAAAAAATATCAATCTACAAAAGTGACATTCTAAAAGCTGTTGTGTCCTAACATTTCGCGTGGTCCTTTGTTCGCTCACCCAATATAAGTAAAGTAAGGTCAGATATGGCTAGACTGAAGAGGTAGTAGTTGGTGGCGGTCTGCATGGACGAGTTCCGGACGATGACTATGCACGTGCTGACATTGCCGAAGATTCCGGTGATGAAGATCACCACGTAGGCGATCGTGAGCGGTATCACCAGCCTGAGAGACAGGTACTTGGGCCCCAGCACCTTGCTCAGGTACTCGGCCTCGGTCAAGTTGCTCAGATCCCAGTCCCGCCAGAAATCGAGCGTGCCATTTTCGTTCTGGCCCAACGTCCCCATGCTCTTGAAACCTCCTCTTCGTAATAATATCACACGCTGATTCGACTCATCGTAACGACACCTTCGCGTATGCACATTCTGATATATCGCGTCCCTCGCGTATCGCGCTCGCAAACAAAGAAACGCCGAACCTCGATAACCAAGTGAATCAAGTGAATCTTCTTCTGCGGATTGAGTTAATGGATCACCCACTTGCGACAGCGTAATCTTCTTCTCGCGGAATCCTTCCGGGACAATGGAAGGAAACTAACGCGAAGCCGTTTGGATGATCGTCACTCGTACGTCCTCAGCTTTTCCAACTGGATTTCGAAGTTGCATATGAAAACAATTCCATTTCCATTCCGAATGCGATATTCGTATTAGCCCTTCGAGGACAATTTCATGAGATGGCAAGTCGTGCAACGTGCTGATAAAGGATATGTTTATTGCTGTTTGACAAGATAAACGTTCCTCGTTCCTTCTGATTTCCGTTTACACTACGAACAATTGTTTCATACTCGAGTTTCGCAGTATCACGAGAATTATAATTATAATTTAATTGAAATTAGATTATATCATTATAATTGTACTCGTCGGTAGGCAAATATCACATTTTTAATTGCCATGTGAATATTTGCGCAGCTTTAAAATCTGCGATTGACCATCACTACACAATTGTCGCGTATCGCTACGGAGTTTCCACTTTTATTTTTTTTTTCAAACTTTTTTTTAAATTTTCACATACTCGAATTGCCGATGAAACCGCAATATAACCGGAAAGCTTGCAATATCGCAGTGATCGAATTCCACTTTCAGTCGCTATAAACGAAATTACAAAATACTCCGGCTCGTGCTAGAAGACGCGCTGTTTACAGTTTAGAGCTCGTGAAACGAAGAATAACGTCAGAATAATGTCGACTGTGTTTGAAAAACACACGAATGTTTGTCATTTCAAACGACACACGTCAATATTGCGTGTTAAGCAAGGTCACCAACCGATTTGGGTCGTCAATCGCTGCCGATCCGGTTAGACGCCCATCGTGACGAAGATGTTAGAACGAGCTGTCGTCCGTGATAGATTGTCGCCGAATATGAACTGCGCACGATGATCTTGATACCACCACAAACACCTGTCGACTGTCTGTAGATTCCACTGATAGCGAATTTCCTTCAACATATCTCTCTCTCTCGAATCAGATTAATCAAATCTCTTTCAAAAGATCATTAGAACTTCGCAGAAAATTCCGCATCACTGACGAGCATCGTTTTAACATTCTGGTCATTTCAAAGATCAGAAAAAGTTTCTTTTAGAGAAATTCAAGAAGTTTCATTGAAATCGTATGAAAGAGCAATTTTAAGATTATTTTTCTTCGTAGAAATACGTGAATTTAATAACTAACGTTTTTATTTTTTTTTTTAGAGAAATTTTTTTTTTAAATTACATCTTTTTATGTGTATGTGTGTACGCAAATGTTTGTGTGTATGTTTCGGCATTAATTTTTTTAATCTTTTTAAAGAAATTAATAAGAAAGTATTATTTAAAAAAGAAAAGATTTTTTTAAGACAAATTTCTAACATTTTCATATATTTTTTCTTAATTAATAATTGTTTCGATATTTTCTTGAAATCACTTTAAAGCTTTCAAAGAAATATAAATATCTCAGATTAGGTTTTTATAAATTATTTGAGTTGTCAAGTGTGTCAAAGTTCCAGGCAGATAATTTAACTTCTCAATTAAATTTTTTTACAACGCTTCTAGCGATGCTTTTCCGCATTTCCTGATAATTTTGTTTAAGAAATTATTTAATAACCTCACAACGTGATTAACGAGTTAAACTATAGCTTTGAATTTTTATTTTATTACAGATCATTTTTCTGATAATGAAAAAACACCTTAACAAATATTATACGAAATTAATTTGACAAAGAAAACAATTTATAATAACACTATAAGGATATATATATATATTTTGTTACAAAAGAAATTTGAATAATTTTGTTCTTGTCATGAAATTAATTTTTACTGTGAATGTCTAGCTATGTGTTAACACTTATACGACGCCCGTAACATGCGTTTTTTCTTTTAAAAATATTGAAGATACATTGAAAAGAATTTTGGTCAAGTTATGATTTCTCATATAAAGCACATAAAAACTCTTCTTCAAATATAAATAAAAAAAAAGAAATAAAAAGGAATAATAAAATTAATGTTATGTGGAAAGAAGTTATTTAATATACAGAAAATTAAATTAAATTTAAATTTAATTTTCTCAAAAAGGACATGTAAAGCCGGTACTCGCATCTAATGCTTTTCTTCCACGTTTATTTCGAGGCATGTCATTTAAAATTTTTAAAATTGAAAGATTTAAAATGATCGAAGTTTTATCATTTGAAAAATTTTGAAATTTATGATCTTTATTATTAACAAGGAGGAATGGTCCTCACTACTGAAGATCCGCTAGTGGCACTCAGACTGTCGTCTAACTTATGATATTTAAATTATAAACATTTTTAATTGAATTTTTAATCTATAATTTTTAAAATTTTAAAATTTTAAAATTGAAAATGAGAAATTTAGAAAGTTTTAATTTCAAAATATCAAGAAATTTTTTAATGTAAAAATTTTAATTTTTACAGTATTCTAATATGTTGAAATAATAATACTGTAGCCCAACTTGTTGCTTTCTCTTGTTAAATTACTTTCTCACTGATACAGACACAGAAACCGACTTCGTCTTCTATGCTACCGGCATTTGTGCAGTATTTCTCTCATTCCATTTTACGTTTACTCACGTCAAAAGGATTCAGTCGAGCTAAAGTCAGTAAATCATCCCTTATCTGTGCAAAAGTGACTTCTTAAGTCCAAATAAATCTTTTTTTGCTAACGTCGCTAACGTCTTTCCAATGCGAGCCGTAACAGAACTTCTTTGCATATATATCGTAAACAGGACATTCATCGCGTATATTTTGCATTCAAATTGTATGTTTGTCCTCTTCTAAACGTAAATGAAAAATAAGAGAAAGATTCTCCTGTATTATCTCGCGGAGATATTCTCGGCGAATGGAAAAGAATATCTTTCAGGAACACGGAGTTTTATCAACGATTCTATCCCATTGCGTTGCATCCTTGAAAATATTCCTAAGCTTTGAACAAGCAGCTTTCATCGAAAATCTGCAAAGTGAAAATAAATCTGCGAAAATTCGTTAGTAATTTTATTCATACATTGTCGCTGTATAATTTAAAGCTCTTCCCGATTGTTGTCCTGTAAATTAATATGTTGTCCTCATGTTAATTTATAAGAAATGGCAATGTGAAACTGAATATTTTAGAAATTGTTTTTATAATTTTAATTAACAAGTTTAAATTTTATTATAAAAAGAATTATTTTTCGCAGAGAGGAAATCAGATGGGAATTGGAATTGATTTTGAAAACAATTCTTAATTTCTAAACTTAATTTCACAGACTCGGTCTCCGTTAAAATATAATATACTTCTATTTGTTTGTTTATTGAAAAAGCAACGTAAATATTTTTGCGCAATAAGAAAAATCGCCAGAGGCAACTAGTTCTTCGTTATTGAAAGAACTTGGATATTATCTCTGCATAAATAGGAAAACGATGATTTCGCAAGTTCAACTAAAGTGGATAGGTATGTTATTCCGTCGAACCTTCCATATAGAGACAACAAAAAGCGCTACGTAACTTTTCTAAAATTCTGTAAATCAAATTTAGCGAGTTGTGAGTTTACTGCGAAGTTACGAACCGTCACCGAAACAATATCAATTATGTGCATACGAAACTTGATAAAAAAACTGGATCAAACATGCAAGTGTGTCTTACATTGTTCAGATTTTCTCTGCGACTAGTAACCTCCTCCAATCTTCTCTTTTTGAATTCTCTGAGATGGCAATCGAATAATCTCCTTGGGGAGAAAGTAAGCAGCTTTAAGATGCTCAGAAGACATTAAATCTTGATTGAAAATAATACACAAAAAAGTCTTATTAGCCATAAAAAATATAATAGAATGAAATGAATAAAATTATCGCAAAAAAAAATCATTTTAATTTGCAAAAAAAAGGGACAAACTGAAATCGATTATGCTAATTCCATCATAACTTGCATGCTATATCTCTGAATAGAAAGCATATTTTTTAGCTCATAAAATATGAAATCAATACCTGAGAGTCTGATAAAGATAAACGAGACCTGAATAAAAAATATTTTATTGTCAAGTAATTACAATTTTTTTAATGCACAAAATCGCAAAAAATGAGTACTTGCAGGTCTGTTAGACCCTAGGGAAAGCTAGGGTTAATAAAGAAAATAAATTTCGTGTTAATTTTATTATTTGATAGTGTTTTTTGATAATAGTGCTACGTGTATGTTACAAGACATTTATTTTTAAAGAAGTACACAGCCTTCGTATAAGTAATACTTAAATACATATGAATTGTAAAAAGGTTACGATTATCTTACTTCTGTCATTAATCGGATTCTGTTACTTATGCTTACGACCCGATTTCATTTTATTATATAACTCATACATATGTACATTATACATATGATAAACAATGTTAAACCTAGATAGCCAAATAAGCGTAATAAGTTGTCATTTTGCTGTCACTTATTCCGCATTCAATTTTACCAAACTAGAACCAACGTGTTTTCACAAACTGTCTGTTATTCTGACGTTATGTAAAGTCTTCATTAATTGATGATGTATCTTTGCCCTCCTGTTGTTAACTCAGTTCCACATTAGATTCCGATGTCAGAAAATTGACGACAAGTTCACAACACACATGCAGTGCATTAATTTGATCGATGTGCTAAAACTCGCTTGGTTATCTTGGAAGTAACCATAACCATGGATAAAAGTTGTTTTGAAAGATATGTCATTATGCGTTATATCCTAATGCCTCTCAAAATAATATAATTTCAATTTATAAAGTTTAATAAGACTATACATATGTTTAGGAAGATAAAAATTTTATTATTTTCTATCAATTTACAGTATAAATAAAAACATGACTAAAAATTCAAAAATTCTAGTCCTCTCTTATAATAAATAATAATGTAACTTTATCGGTAGTAATCTAAATGAAGAGGAGATATTGTTTTAAATTTGAATTTATGTATTATATTGTAAATATAAATATAAGTAACAAGCATAAGTAACTAGTCAACGTTCAGTCTCATTCGGATGCACTTTCGCAAGACGTACGTCTCTATATTAACATAGTTCACACATTAGTGTTCATATGTTGTATATAATTAATTATACGCTACGCAAAAATAAGACATTTTCTACTTGTTATATCAATTCTATCGATGGCAGTTATGAGTTTCGGCAAATTGCTTCTTAAGCATCAATGGAAATATGTTGAGCTTCTTTGGGAAAGTCCGCAGCAGAAAGAGGAAGTGATAAAGTCCGGCAGATACAATGCTAGCGCAGCCTTCTTTTACGACGTAGATAAGGCACTTGGTAAATTGACATTATTCAAAGATTCTATAGCATTTTTTAATGAAAATATGGATACCTTTTTACACGAAAGCTTTTTAGTATTCTACTAAATAACGTTATCACGCTCCAAGTTTTATTTATACAATTTTGATAATAACAAAAATAACATTGCTATTGTAACAAAATTGTAACATATTAACGATAAATACATTTCTAATAATACAAGTTGAGGTTTTAAAAAAAATATATATATTTTAATACATAGATTTGTTACTGTGGGGACAGACAGAACTATGGTTAGTATATTGACCAGTTAGTATATTGACAGTAACCGAGAAACAGGAAGAGGTTGGTCCACTTCTGCGTGCGTATCCCGATTGGTCTTGGTATAAAGATGATTGCAAGGGTATTACAGGTCCCGTTTACAATATAGAAGTAAGTATTATCTTTCGTCCAAAGAGACTTATACATTTGATAGTTGCGTTTAGATGATAATATGTTGGATAATATGCTATTTATATATTGCTGCTAACAATAATTATTTGTGCAATTACAATAAAACATAAAATATTTGCATTTTTCAACCATCTCAGATTAAATGCAATCATATGTTAATTGTCGATAATGGCCAATTTAGAAATGATCAAATATGTGCACCGCAACTATTGATCTTCGATTTATCAACTGACAAATTGGTTAAACGTATTACTATCCCGATTGAAATTGTGCATCACAGAAATACCCATGGATTGTTATCTTCAGTTGCCATTTTTGTTCCACATTGCAGAAATGTGAAAGATGATGCAGTTGTTAGTATGTAATCTTTTAATTAAAGAGATAATATATTCTTTTAAATTTAAGAAAAAATTATTTAACTAAAGAGAGAGAGAAGCAGAAAGTAAAATTCAAAAATTATTTTAAATAACATTATGTATAATGCACTTTCCGTACTCATACGAATATTACGTGGTATGTTGTATTCCATTTTTTAAATGATTATGCAACTATAATATTGTATTAATCGCAACTCAGGTATTCATGGCAGATTCGCAAAATGGTGGTTTAGTGGTATATAATGGACGTACTTCTAAGATATGCAGAGTGGAATCTGATTCCATGAAAGTTCCGCCTGATCCTACTTTCGTATTAGGAAACCAGACTTATTATTTGCCGGACACTATCCTTGGTTTGGCAATTATTAGTAAGAGTAAGTACTTCTTTTTTTCAAGAAGATTATTTATCATGCTTATTACATCATATAGCAGGTTTGCGAATTTTAATCCTAACTTCAGACTCTATAAACTTATTTACGTCCATCATATTGCAATGGTATCTAAAATATTTTTATTCTTTTTCTTATATTTTATCATTATTTACGTATACATATGCTGACGATTACGTGTGAAAGCGTAGAAAATTTTTTCTTATGTAATTACTAATTTCTGTTGTTTATTAATACTTCAATAAATGTTTTAGATTTATATTATGCTACTTTGACGGGACGCAAAATATTTAAAGTAGAAATTCCGAAACTAATAAGAATGTTCAGAACAAGATATTAGTCAAGCTGATAAACAAACTCAGGTGATTGCGTTAGATGGTTCGACAGCAGCGTTAAGGCTGGTTTATGCAGGCAATAACCGTAAGAAATTGGTCAATCATAGTCGAGAATTCTTCTATAAATCGATTATGATTGGCCAATTTCTTACGGTTATTGCCTGCATAAACCAGCCTTTAGGGTCTGACAGATGTGCGCTATACTTTAACGATATTACAAAAACGTCTATTATATGTGCGTACTACTAAGGGAATTAACTCCATAAACAAAGTGAGATAGCTGAATGTAATTATTCTCTGCGTATCAAATTATTTTACAAAATATTTTGGACTGTATAAGCGATTGTTGTCGATGGAAATGCTTTGCATTTTATTGTCATAAATGACATTGATTTTAAGGAGCTTGTTGCATATGATCCACAACTATTGAAATTTCCATTTGGGCTGAAGGTCAGACATGGTGAATTATTGATTTTATCAAACAGATATCAATTCCGTATAACTGATAACTTAAATATAAACGAGATAAACTTCCGTTTTCTCTCAATACCTTTTACGGAGATAGAAAAGAACACAAATTGCTATTCTTCCTGCAAGTATTAAGGTATCATCATATTTGACTTTTTATTATATATTTTAACATACATTACAATATATGTAATGAAAGAAAAATTTTAAGATATGTATAGTATGTGTAGTTTTGCAATATGTCGCAGGAATTTAGTCTGCACATCTGTAGATGCTTCTAAATACATTTCAAATCTACTTTAGGATAATTTTAATTTGAGAATAAATTTTTTTTCAGATTTCTGCAAACACAATACATAATATTATTACTAAGATAAATATAAATAAATATGTTATAAACATTGAGTGTTTTATAATAATCCAATAAAATGATTAAGCATAGCATTAACATCTATGAAAAAGGAGTTCACGAAACCTCTGTAGATATTCTCGTCTTTTAAAATATAGAGATATTCACTTGTTTGTCTGCGTACAATTTATTCATGTTGATCATTTCATAAATCGACGATAATGTCTCCAGCACCATTTTATTTAACAAAGATTTGACACTTTCCAATGAGCCGGCGATATTCTTAATAAAATTTTATTTAAAAAACATTAAAAAAATATTGTCTACTCATTGGGTTGAAGACGAACTTGAAGTGTCTACGTCGGCAAATAAAAATTGCAAGCGTTTCGCATTGATTATCGCGTTCTTAATTATCCTAACGTATATTTCGCAACAAAACACTAATAGTTTAGACTTGTATACTTGTGGCGCTGGTTCATTGGTATTTACTGGATTATAAATTGGGGCGGAAATAGCTTCCGGCTTGTTCAGGACAATTATACTGCGTGCTCTGGTCATGGCTCAGATACACTTCATATCCTTGAACAGTAATAAAAATTGACAAGATCCAATTGGCATTCGTATAATTTGCTTTGTTGTGTATTTATATCAATGTGTATATTCAAATCTTCGCAAATAGTAACTTACAAGCGAAGTTTTTCGCCATTAAATGGAAAATTAAAAACTTTCGTGCTGGAGAATTAATATAGGGGAGACCAGGGCTATTCGTTGCAGTTTTTTTTCTTTTGCGTTTCTTGAGTCCTGTATTCATTAAAAAAAGAAAAACGTTGGACAGTTTGAAAGGTTGAACCTTCCCCTCCACAATGCCGTTATAGATAAAACATGGAAATGTACTTGCTTTGAACTACATATAAAAATGTCAACCAGTGCCAAGTATATATATATGCCATAAGACCGGGGTAATTCGTAATCATGTCCGNTCCACAATGCCGTTATAGATAAAACATGGAAATGTACTTGCTTTGAACTACATATAAAAATGTCAACCAGTGCCAAGTATATATATATGCCATAAGACCGGGGTAATTCGTAATCATGTCCGGGAATGTTCTGAAATTTGTGTTTTAAGATGATAAAATGT
>QKQZ01002472.1:414-17498 GCA_003595255.1 Solenopsis fugax | reverse complement strand
TTGAATACATCCCCAAATATTCAAAGGGTAGTTTCTACCCTTAAAACTGAATTACCGCCAATATAAAAAAATACGTGTCGATTATTTTTCATCGCCCTAGAAGTGTGCAAAGTTTCATCAAAATCGAAGAGTGACACTTGGGTAGGTTTACTTGTCAGTGTAAAATTATAATTTTTTATCTGAAAATGTAATTGTATTAAGTTATTTTTTGTTTGTTCATTGATTGGTGCGGTGACCCTATGTTATCAAGTGGTTTTGAAACTGCTTCTTCTGTACGCCTGTACATTTTGAATAAATACAGATATTATATAAATAAAAATATCGTTTTCTATGCATTATATACAGAGGAAAGCCACTCATATCGACATAGGTCGCCTAAAGCGGCACTCCCTTATTTCTCGGAAATTAAACATTATATTTTATTAGTACTGATAAAAACACGGTCTGCTTGGATAATTAAAGAAGTAAAAATCCATATTTTCTACACTGAGAGAAAAAATTCCTAAATTTTTATATTTATTCGAATAATAGTAATGAAATATTTACTCTATAAGAAAAAAATTATGTGAATTGAATTAAATTAGTTGTTCTTGTACTAAACAAATATATATTTACATTTAATAAATATTTCATTAGTACTATTCGAATAAATTGTTATTAAAATTCAGTAATTTTTCTCTTTAACTTTCCTCTACTAACATAATCGTTTTTTTAAAATATCCTCGTCCAAACGATTTTTTTCCAACTTCCACTTTACTGATAGATTTGCCTTACTCTTTAAAACTGACCTGGATAGCGGGGACAGGAGGTGGAAGGAGACGGATACCGCACCCGCGCTCTCCCCGAAGAGCGTCACGTTCTCGGGATTGCCGCCAAACGCGGCGATGTTATCGCGCACCCATTGCAGGGCCATCATCTGATCGAAGAGACCGGTGTTACCGGGCACGTCGGACGTGCCGAAGTACAGGAAGCCGAGACTGGCCACGCGATATTGCATCGACACTACGATCACGTTCTCCTCCGAGACCAGGGTCTTGTGGTCGTACACGTCGAGGGTGGCCGAGCCGGAGTAGAAGCCACCTGAAAGAAGGGTCGCAGAGCTCCTTGGATTTCGCGGTCGCACGATGTCGCCGGCATATATACGCGATATTTGCTTTTGCAATCATCTTCTTCGCATGATAATAAAATCGAAAAATACAGAACGGAATTGTTTTATTAAAATAATTTATTTAATTAGTGGCATGATTTTGTTAATTATAACTAACCAAAAAGTAAGCTTGATCTATGCAACAGCAATTAAGTTTCCTAATTCGTTAACTATATTTATATACTGAATTTTAATTATATAAATACATATATTAGCCGTTGTAGAGAGGCAGGGATATATGCCCTACTTTTTTATGCTCAACCTTTATCAGTCGCTTCCATGACATTTAACTACTAATATGCACATAATGCAATTTTTACTAATATTAATACAATTGTATAATTATATAATATATATTCTGAAAATCTAATAATTTTTTAATAATATTTTTTGAGCAACTAATTTTAGATCGAAACAAATTTTTTTCGAATTAAATGAGCACACAAATTAATAAAATTATATAGTATATGTTATATAGTATATATATATATACATATACATACATAAATATACATTAATTTATTATGTATAAATAATAAACACTATAAATTATAAATTACTTTTTTTAAGAACAATAATTCTTATAAAAAATAATGAATAAAAACTAATAGATACCAAATATCTTTAAATTTTTCTTTTGCCAATTTTATGTAAAATGTTATGTTTTTGTTTTTTGAATCACTGTTCATCTTTGGTCAAATTTTAAAAATAATATAATGAATGTAATCAATCGAAGGTTAACGACTACTAATTAGCAAATTAATTTCGATTGATTACGTTTGTAAATAAACGAGCTTGTCCTTTGTATTTATTATTAATAAACTAACGAACAGCTGGATACATTTCTTTAAAAATTTTAATTTTAATTTGTGTTAAATTTCTAGAACTTCTTTTAAATTATTAATTACATGCAAATGTAAAGTGAAATTTAAAAATCTAAAAATAATGGATCTAAAATGGTGTATACATTTTTTTATAATTGTTTTTAAATTAAGCTCTTTAGAATTTCCTTTTAAGTTATATTTCTAGTCTTAGTTTAGGACCCATATTAAATCCACCATTTTAAATTTCTCAAATTTGACCTCAAATTCATAAAAAAACCTTTAAAAATACAAGTTTAGCGAAAAAGATCACTGATGTAAAAAAATGTATCGCCATATCCGCTATAGTAGATCCACCATTGTAAATTTTGATACGTAATCACCGACCAAAAAATATAAATACAAATGTTAATAAAATTCCGTTCAGTAGAACAAAATCCCTTGAAGAGTAAAGAAATTTCTTTCATTATTGATATATATTTCGTTTTTTACTTCCTGATAAACTATATTAGCAGTTTTAAAAAGAGTTCCCGAAATCGGCCGTATAATTTACAGAGATTCTCTCACGTATTGGCCAGGCATCCCTCACGGCGTCGTCACGCAAAGTAATTTTGCCATTTGATACTCCCCAATAGCGTAACGGCAGTTATTTTTTCACGTAGTGTGCGTGAGGTCGCGCGTCACAGCTAAAAATATTTCTAATTGGAGCAACGTTCGGATATTAAATTTTATTTTGCTACATAAGCCACCGACAGACGCATCAATCATGCCGCAACAAGCGTACGTGGCGACAGAGGGCAATAAAAGAATCTCAGGTTTATAACTGGCATAAACGGCGGCATAATGCTCGCTGACATCATTCAAAGCGCGACGTCGGAGGCTGAAAAGGCCTCGACAAAACGGCTTTCGATTTTATAAGGAATGCTTCCGACTTCGCAGTTGCTGAAAGAAAACGCAGCCTAGGAGGGAAAGTGGTGAGCCGCGTGAGGGGGCCGTGAGGAAAACGTATAGCGACCGCAATGCGTCGTGCTTCTCGTAGACAGAACGATTGCGGGAACTCTTTTGAACCTACGCCTCCCGCATAAGAAACCCGAGACTTCGTCGTCGGCGAAATCGCGCTCACGTCGCGCGTCGCCGCGAGCGAGAGAATCGGAGATGATGGATTCTCATCACTGGGAACTCACCACCGAATATCCATACCATGACAGCGGCGTTCCTAGGCCTGGGCCGCGGCACCACCACGTTCACGTACAGGCAATCCTCGCTCAGCGGCGTGTTCGGGTTCCACATGGTGGCGCCGGCGAAGTCGCCGAACACTGTGTCGAAGATCTGCACGCAGCTGTTCGGCAGGGTGGTCGCGTTCAGCACGCCCGACCAGCGCTCGGCCGGCCGCGGGTGGCGAAACCTCAGCGGACCTGTAACGGAGATCCGCCAGTGAAACAAACAAACACTACCGACCCCTGATTCATGAAAGAAACCCTTTCTTTCTCTACTGTAATTCAGAAAAGTCGAATCGCTCTTGTTGATGAGTAATAATGTAGACTCTGTAAATAGCAAGCGAATCTGAAAAATATTGTTCTCTTCGAAGATCCAGATTGAAAGAAACCTCTTTTCTCTCATGTTTATTCATTTTAGATTACACTGTTAAAAATGTCATAAAATTTTATGAACTTTTAATATATAATGATAAATGATATTTAAATCACTTGTAATTGAAATGATTTTTAATGTGCATGTTAATGAAATTAAGTTTAAGTGAATTAAAATATATAAGTGTACTGAAATTTAATATACTTTTAATACAAACGTTAATGAAATTTAAGACATTAGTAAATGAATATTCATGTACTGCATTACTTTTCATTTACGGGCTTGAACCAAGCTTCCTTTACATGTTAATTAAAAGTCATTAAGAAATTTCTAACTGTGTATTTTATTTTACTATTTTCATTATATCCTAACGACGACTACATGGAATTTTTTTTAGAAATTTACCCTAATTTTTACCCAAACATTTGTACTGTAACTTTTACTGTAACAATACCTACCCTAATTTTCACCCAAACATTTTTACTGTAACTTTAGTAAAATTTAACGAAACTATTTTTTTATTGCAGAACAGTTTAATTAGTTAAATTTTAATAAATTTTGATTAAAAAATAAAAATGAAAAATTTATCAATCTAATTTATATTATAGAATAATTGAAGTTTACTAAAATGTAATTCCAACCCTATATTCGCTACAATATTCCTAGAATATTATACGAATATTATTAAAAATTAAAATAATAATAAAATAATTCCGAAAATATTATTCAATATTTGTAAAATTATTTTAATATTATGAAATATTGTGTTAATGTTACATGACCGCTTTATACAATATTCATAGTATATTATTTCATCCGTGGAATATTATAAAAATATTCTACGAATATATTTTATTATTGTGATCAAAAATTAATATGAATTATTATGCATAAAATGTTCATAAACTTTATAATTATTACATTTAAAAGTTAGAATATTCCTGATAATTTGAAATATTGAAGTAAACAATATTATTTACTTCTCATATTCATATAATTATTTACTTCTAATATTCATATAATATTATCAAGAGCGGATATATAACCATTTTTTATTAATTTTTAAATAATATTGTAGCGCTTACAAGGAAGTTTTATTAAAAGTATAATAAAATTCTTCGAAATCCATATTGTCCCATGTGATTGCTATAATTTTGAGAATGAATTCCAGAAAGAAAAAATTCTTTCCGCGCTACATGAGCACAATTCTTGATTCGAGGAAGCCAAAAATGTTTCCCCTTCGCTTTGCTTTTGAAGACTCACCGATGGGTTTCTGGGCGTAGGGTATGCCGAGCCAGGCATCGACATTCTTGCCGGTTTTCGCGGCCATGGTCTTGCCGCGAACCATGCCCTTTCTGGTGCGAACCACCAAAGGATCGTCAGAGCCGACGAGGGCGGCCGGTCGTGGCAGCTCCTCACTCGACCTGGAACTCCTGGTGTCCTCGTGCGACGTCTCCTGCGCGGAGTGCAGCTCGTGCTCGTGATGCCTGCTCCGGTGGGACGGCGAGCCGCGGCAAGGATCCGGCTGCAGGACGAGGAGCAGGAACAGACTCAGCATCAACAAGGCCTCCAGTCTGCCGGTCCGCCAGGAACTTGGGTTTCTCGACATTGTGCCTGTTCGGCTGTGAAAAGAAAAGATATCGCGCACATTTCGCACATCATTTATCGTGCGGAGAGAATTGTAGTTATAAATATCTTATATAAATAAGACGTACACAGAAAAAAAATTAGTATCAAATCAACAATTCATTGTTTCATGTATAAGTAAGAATATAAAATTTTCCTGTAAGAATTTAATAATCTTAAACTGATATAATTTATTTACATGAAGAAACAAACTTTCTGTTAAAATTCTGTTTAAAATTATCAAATTTTTTTAAGATTTTACATATGAAAGAATGAATTGTTCATTTGGTACTAATTTTTTTCTGTGTATTTCATGTTTGTATTTCGTTTTTTACTTCCTGATAGGCTATATTAGCAGTTTTAAAAAGAGTTCCCGAAATCAGCCGTATAATTTACAGAGAAAAAAAGTTGTTAACCAGAATGTTTATTCAAATTTCGTAGAAGAATTTACTGAAAATTCTCAGATTTTTCAGGAATTTTAATCAAAATTTCAGGTAAGATTAGAAAATTTTTAAATGCAACTTCAAATTAAATTTATTTTATTATTTTAATGTTTCTTAATTGTACAATCACAAAAGTCACTTGAGTTTTCATTATTAATTTTGAGAAAGTACTAAAAAAAGAAACAATATACACTAAATATCACCTAACGATCTATTAGCAATACATGGATCTATCTCAACCGGAAATAGAATTTGAAAAATATACAATGTTAATTTAGAACGATATATTATCTACTATTACTGATTTTGTTGATAAAAACTTGCAAGTCACAAATATATAAATTTAATGTTAATCGATTCTCAACATTTTACATTATAAAAAAAATGATCAAAGAATTTTGATAGGAAAAGAAAGAGAGAATTTAAATTTATAAACTTCTTCCCTGAACACCAATACATTTATACATAATATTTTTACATATTTTATACATTTAACTTAAATATATAAAAACTTGAACTGAAAGAATTAAATTTCAGGTAGAAAAATTTAGTCAAGTTAACAACTTTTTTTCTCATTGTAGTACCCGTGTAAATCATTTCTTTCATTTTTTTTTGCGAAACTAAAACCTAATTAATAGTTTATGTTAAATAAATTGGGATTTACATTTCCTTTATCGTGTCCAGATGATTCATATTTTGCATAGGAATTCAAAATAGAATGCTATTTATAATTTTGTATGCCGTATAATATGTAGAAGAACGTTTGAAGAGAATGAGAAAATACACACGTGAATAAAATATATATTAAAATGCACACATGTATCAATATATGCGGTTTTATAAAATTATAAATAGATTTCCATCTTGAAGTCCACGTGAATTATAGATCGTTCAAAGTGGACTCTCTCTCTCTCTCTCTCTCTCTCTCTCTCTATATATATATATAGTGAATGAAAATGGACAAATTATTTAAAATGTAAAGGAGCAGTAATTCGAGAAGACCGATCCACGTGCAGCTTTCAGTTTCATTCGATCCTCTGCCCGTGTGTATCACGGCGCGTGTGTAGGGATGAGGGGGGTAAGATGACGACCTTAAGGTTTGTCGATTTTTGCTAATTTCTGTGATAATGCAAAAATAGCAATCTATTTTTTTTTAAATTCACTAAAACCTTGTTTATTATCAGTAAAAATTAGAAGTTGTTAAACTAGAATTTTTTAAAATTTAAATTCCTTTAGGAAATGTCAATTTCGTCATCTTGCCCCCATATGCGAGTAAGATGACTTTTAATACTGAGTAAGATAAAAAACAGTCAAATAAAGTTAAAAATGTACTCTTACGAATTAAAAAGATTTATTATAATATAATAATCTTATACTATTTTGATATTACAATATAAATAAAGAAAAATGTATATGGAACGAAAAATACTTATATAATCTGCAAAATTAAAATTGTGACATACATTACGATATATATTACGATTAAAATAGCGTTATATGTAGTCAGAATATTGTTAAGACCGAAAAAAACTAATGCACAAATGCATTACCTTGCTCATACACGACGTTCGTCATCTTACCCACAGTCGTCATGTTTATTTGTTTATCAAATATAAATATTGAAAATTAAAGAATATGAATACGTTATTGTATACGTTTTTAGCTATAGAATATAGTGATTTTCTAGAGAAAATAAAAATATTTGTTATAAATATATTATTCCTTATGGACAAATACTAAAAAATTACGATGGGTGCTTCCGAAACATATTTCTTGTTATATTACACGGAGAGAAAACATTGTAGTGGTGGCAACTACAAGGGGACAAACATACATTTTTTTGTTAATATAATTATAATATATAGTTAAGTGAACTATATAATAGTTATTGCAACTAAATTAATGGTTCAGAGAACTAATAAAAAATAGTTGTAGTATACTATATAATAAAGTAATTACAACTATTTTTTATTAGTTTTCTTAACCATAAACTTAGTTGCAATAACTATAATATAATTCCCTTAACTATATATTATAATTATGTTAACAAAATTTGTATGGTTGTCCCCTTATAGTTGTTACCACTATAATTTTTTCTCAGTGTATCTCTTATGGACAGATTGAAATCAAACTATCACAGATTATTTATTATCATCTAAAGTCTCTAATAAATTAAGCACCGGTTCGTCATTTGTTACCAAGTTGGAAAAATTAACAATTCGTCATCTCACCCCCCTTTTCCCTACTACTTCCGAAATGCCGCGACATAGAATTGGAAAGGGTTAATCCCCACCGGAAACCGCTCATTTCTTATCTGACGAATGATAAATTCGGCCAGCAAAGCACGGGAACGCTTCGTTCTGAAGCTCGCGCTCAGTAGCCGTCAGTATAATTTATACAATAATTGCAAAACGATGCTGGGCCGGATACGTGTTTGCGCGAGTAACAAATGGCAGCCTCGGAGTGGTACACGTTCGTAAGTACATTAGCATAAACCGACTCTGATACGCCGGCCGCGAGAATAAATCTACCCCCTTCCCTCCCCCATGTATTTCGCAAGAATCCGCGCCGCGGCAGAGAAGAGAGGCCTCACGTCGCAAATATGAAATATGGACGCCTCTTATGAAAGCGTAACGATCGGACGGGGATAAGACTTATCTTCGACTTCGCGTTGTCTGCCTGGCTCTGTTCCGCGCGCAACTGACGTAAGCGCGCTCGATGTGAAAAATGCAGGGACGCAAGAAAAATGCCCCGGCGGCGGTGGTGCACAACGTATGTCGCGAACGCATTAATTTCGAAGGGGATCCGCGCGCCGTGGAAAAATAAACTCCCGCGAGAGCTGCGCGCCCCACACGTGGTCGCGGTTTTAAAGGGAACGCGAGAGACGTGATTTCCGAAAGATTTTGCGCACGCCGAGCTCCCTTTTCTCTCGTTCCTCTCTCTCTCTCTCTGAATTTTCTACTCGTCCCTGGAAAATCTCTCTCGTCGCTGTGCCGTGCCGTTGCGTTGTACCATGCCGTGGCGCAAAATTACCTCCGCAGGGACAAAGTAACCCTATCTGACCGTAATTCAAGCCGCGGTTTCCAGAGCATCCGCAAGAGAGAAACCGCGGTTGGTAATTGAGATTATTTGAGTTAACTAAGCTAATTTAATTAATCGTACGTTATTTACGTCGAAATTATTAGCCGCTGATTATTTAGATTGCGATCACGTCTGTTTGGATTAATTTCACCGGAGAAGGGAAATGAAAATGTTCCACAATTCGTGGAAGATGCGAATAACGCTTTTCTAAACAGTTTTTAAGGCTGCATCCGCGGAGCGTGCTGTCAGCGTTATTGCGTCATTTTATCCTTATTTTACGTGCAATAACCGATGAGAATGACGGAATAGCGCTCGTAGCACGCTCTCCGAACGCAGCCCAAGTAATGACGTCAAGCATACCCTATAGAAGCACACAATTTCGTATAATATCCCTAGAATATCATTAACGAATATTATTAAAAATTAAAATAGTATTGAAATAATATTCCGAGAATATTGTCCAATGTTTTTAATATTATTTTAATATTATGGGAATATTTATATACCTAATATTCGTGGTATATTATTTAATATCCGTGGAATATTATAGAAATATTTATATACCTAATATTCGTGGTATATTATTTAACATCCGTGGAATATTATAAAAATATTCTACGAATATTACTGTGATCAAAATTAATGTGAATTATTATACATAAAACATTCATAAACTTTCTAATTATTACATTTAAAAGTTATAATATTCCCGATAATTCAAAATATTGAAGTAAATATTATTTAATTATTTATATAATGTTAACAGGAGTGTACACTTTATTAATATTTCTATATTATTTAATATTAAATAATGCTACAGCGCTTATAAGGTACACGCGTCGTGACCTTACCGCTTTCCTCGCGGAAAAAATGCACCAATAATCTCGTTTTCCTCGGAGAAACGCGGAGAGAAAACTGGATGAGACTTTGGCGTCAGATAGAGGTGACTGTTACAAATTTGTCTCGTCTAAATGAATATTTCGTTCTGTCCTTCTCCTCTTTCTCTCTCCGTTCTTGCTTCTTCCACCAAGCATTCATGATACCGTCATTATAAGGTCGTTATATAACTGACAGACGGATGACAAGTGTCCTCGCTTGTCGTTTAAATCTTTCCGCGTAATTCTGCAAATTGGTAGGACACTAGATTTCTGCATCTCTCTTCATCTTCGCAGCTGCACCTTCCAAATTCCTTCACAAAATACGCTGCTCGTAACGTCGGATTTGTTAACGCGAGATAGTCTGGTATACAGGACGATAGAGAGATTTTCCCACGGTCGATAATTTTGCTCATCCATCCTCAGGAACGAGACATGGTTACGGACAGCCCTCCCCACACGCGTGGTGTTCACACACGTGTGAATACAGGTCTAAAAACTTTTGCGTGCGACACGTCGATATTCTCGGATAATATCGGAGCGCGTAACTCGGCGAGTATATAGGGCGTCTCGAGATTACAAATTAAAGTGGATTTTGTCTCTCCAACGTAGGGTCCGCAGTGTCATCGAACGCGCAACGTGACTTCGATAACGGCAGATGGCTCGAAGTTACCCGTGCGCGCACCACGCGGGCACATATTTTATTTTACTTTCTTCTTTTTTCAGCTTTACTACACCGCGGCAACCAACGTCGCAATCCTGCAAATTGCAGGGACATTACAGAACCATGCGAATGAAAAATTCCGACAAGGTTACGGCAATATTGGAAGAGAGCTTGTGGGATATTAAAAATAGAATAAGGTTCCATAATGCCGCCTTCTCCCCTACATATTGAATCTGATCCCCCGGATTTCAGGCGGAGACCGAGAAGATGGCGGGGTGTATGTACACAGTTAGAAAATTTGCGTTAAATTTAACGTATACCGCGCGCACAATGAAAAAAAAATTTGATACGTTAATAATGCATTTTAATATATAACCGAATATTTAGTAATATTTATTAATTATATTAATAGTAAATAAACAAATTAATAATAACTAATCAGTTACTAAACGACTATTAAATGGTCACTAAATATTACCAAATATTTGGTCATACTATTAGTTAAATATGTATGACCAAATATTTGGTTATACATATTTATCTAAATATTTAATTGGTATTATTTCACCAAAACTTGATAACTATCATCTGAACTTAATTATTACCATCAAACTCTTTCAGTGCGCGTACCAAATGGCCCAATCGAATAATACCAATTAAATATTTGGTTAATATAAAAAAAATAATTTTACTTTTCTGAATATTTAATAAGCATAATCAAATTTAATAATACTAAGTGTTGCACTCAAATAATTAAAATTATCTAGATAAAGATAAGATACACTAGACAAAAAAAAAGAGTCTTGTTGCATTATTTAGAAATCTGGTATAATAGAATCAACCAGTATGTCTGTTCAAAATTAACGAATTAAAAATTTTGTAGAAATTATCAGATTATAGTAAAGTCTACCAAACGTTATGATTACAAAATCTCGAGTTACCCATTATACCCATTATAATAACCAGAAATTCTACTTGGTTTCACCAAAACTAAATGATACTTAGCTTAAATAAGATAAAAATGATTTAATTTTAATTTATTTAAATGATTTTTAGTTATTGTTATCGTTATTGTTTACATTATCTTCGATTATTTAAAAAAAGATACCTTCTTTTATTCTAAGATAAAGATAAAGATATTATACATTATAATAACCTAGATAAAGCAAAGATGAAGCTATTTCTTTATCTAGATAATTTTATATAGATATAACAAATTCTGCTTACTAAATATTTAGAAAAGTAAAATTATTTTTGATTATATTAACCCAGTATTTAATCGGCGTTATTTCTTAATACTTAACATTTAATAGCAATTATCGAACTTTCTTTTCAGTGAAGATGTACTGATTACTGCAGCGACGTTGCGCTAATAAATATTGTATCACAATGTTATGAACATCACGAGCTACGTCGCGCGGCGTCATCCGCAATATTACGATCTTGCGGTGAAACGTTTCTTCAATTTCCCTCCCGCATTGCGTTCTCGCGGTTAAAAGAATCATGCGTTGTATTTAAACGGCGAGTATACTTTGACAAATTTCAAGTGGGATACGAGATATCTCGCCTATCGCGCATTAATTTTTAACGACAAGTTCTTTGGCAAGGTATCCCCTCGCGCGCATTACTTCTTAATATGGAGTCGATTTCTCCACGGCGGACCTGTCGTGGCTGCTCATCATTTTATCACGGCCCTTCAATTTTTAACAATTTTACGTACCGTTGTGTGTGTGTGTAATATAAGCCTCGAATTAAAATTCATCAAAGTAAACTCCAACCGAGAGATAGTATCTCTTTATTTCTCTCTTTTTTTTTTACCTCCATTTAAACGGGGACTTTAATTTGCAAGAAGCCTTTTTAAGAAGCCGTTTAAACTCGGGAATTGTCGACGTCTCGGTATTTTCGTCAACGAAAGACCGACTTCAAATCGGCCAAGGAACATTGTCAAAGAATAATATGCGAGAAGTGGAATACCTCGTATGCCCTGTATATTGTCATCGGAAGGAAATACGATATGTCGTATCGCCGCATAATAACCTTGTATACCGTTATCCACGAGAAATATAATACAATATCGTAGCCGCATAATAAATTTCGGAATATATTATATCACACGCTGACGCTATATATATAAATATGGGCTATATATACGCACACAGGGTAGCCCGGCATTCATGTAATATATAGTCAGCGTGCGATATAACGCAGAATAAGACCCATATTCAGAGCACGCTTATAAAGAAGTTAACTTTTCCATCAGTCTATCTTCATCGTTCATTACATGCAGGGTAAAAAATTTTTTACTTTGAAATAAATGTATATTATTTAAACATTATTTCCTTGATTAAAAAAGATATTTCCAAAGTTTAAAAATTAATTATTTTGACTGACTAATATTTATTTAAATCAAAGGAAATGAATTGATCGGGAAAAATTTTTTTTCTCAGTGTGTGAAATAAGACTCGAATGATGGAAAAGCGAGCTAACATCTTTATAAGCGCGTTTTTTACACGAGTGTAAAAGTTTTTCATATGAGACTTTGTTTTCGAGAAAATCGACTTTAAGTCAGTCGAGTACGCATGCACTTAACTGTTCTCTGGGTCTGCAGAGACACAAGCGAAGATGTGCGAACTATTCAAACATGAATCATATATATATTGACAATCTTACAAAATCGTACACGGAAAGAACAATTTTGCTGAAATACAGATTTTAAAATAATTATGTTGAATCATTTAAAAGATTGTCTCGGATGTTTAACTTGGTTGTTAGAATGTCAAAACTGTTTTCAGCAACATTATCATGCTTGGGCGGCCTAACATAATTATTTTGCTGATTCAACATGAAATTATTTTTTATCTGTATCTAACTAAATTTTCAGATGATTCAATAAAATTATTCTCTCCGTGTATTTAAAATAATTTTAAGTCATAGATTCGATATTACTTTTTTACAATAGAGAACACTTTTTTTGTTATAACTACATATTAATATTAAACCTAATAATGATTATATTGTTATTAAAAGTTATGTATTAATTATTTGATTCGATTTAATTCATCGACGTGATACGAATTTGACGCGAAAAAAATTTTGATTTGCATATCTAGACACAAGCAAAATAATTGTGTTAGATTTTTATCGTTAATTGCTTGTTTTTTTATTTAACTTACATATAATCATAAATACAATAATTACAGTGTCCCATTTTATTATTGACAGAAATCGAATATCTGGAAATCATGGGGTTTTAGAAAAAAATATTTTAGATAAAAATTGCAGGATTTCAAAAGAATCAAGTGGTGATAAAGTGAATTTTTGAAGAAATTGATTTTTCAACGTGACATGAAACTCATCACCATTTTTAAAAATAGAATTATATAATTTTTTTACATAATATGATTTGTGTAGTTTTATCCTGCATATAAAAGTATTAAAGTTGTTAGAAAAATCAATAGATACGAGATATTTTATATTTTATTCTGGTTTATTTTTACATGAAATATGAAACATCTCGTAAATTATTAATTTTTGCAAATTTTGCAGAATTTTCTTGAAAAGAAAGCTTCACGTGAAAAATCTTTATTCTACTTTTTCTATTCTTTTCATTCCTTTCTCGATTTTACTACGATTACTGAGCTACATTGCATATACCATAAATATATAATTTTATATATGTATATACGTATAAATTTCATACACTAAAAGAAAAAAAGAAAAATTATTAAATTTTAATAAATACTTATTCGAATAGTACTAATGAAATATTTGTTAAGTGTAAATATAATTATTTAATGTAAGAACCACTAGACTTAAAAAAGAAATGTTTAATTTTAAGATATTGAAATGTTTGATTTTTTCTCCGTTTTTTAAACATTTAAACCGTTTTAGTTTTAGAATGGTGTTTAAGTTTGAGATACTAAAATGTTTACAGGTATTAAAAATTTTAATTTCAAACATGTTACATCCATTTCCACCAATGTAGCTCAACTTTGATCTCGGTTTAATTTACTCTTTATCCTTTTCTAGTTTTAAAAATTAGAAAAAGATAAAAAGTAAGTTAAACTGAGATCAAAGTTAATCTACATTAGTGAAAATGGATATTAATATTTTAAATTTGAGCGTCATTTAAAACTAAAACTTATTTTAAGTATGTGCATTTATAAAATGGACACAAAACACTTTAATATCTTAAAATTAAACTTCTTTTTTTTTTAATGTAATTTAAGTATTATTTTTTCTTATAGAATACACATTTATATATCATAAATATTTCATTAGTACTACACGAACAAATATTTATTAAAATTTACACTGAAAAAAGTCTGGTTATAACTACCAAATGTATAGTGAAATAGTATCAATTAAATATTTTGTCAATACAACCAAAAATAATTTTATTTTACTAAATGTTTAGTAAATCTTATCAAATCTGGTATAAGTTACTAAATATTTAGAAAAGTAAAATTATTTTTGGTTACATTGATCAAATATTTAATTGATACTATTTCACTATACATGGTAGTTATAACCAGTCTTTTTTTCAGTGTAGGTATTAGTTTACAAATACATTGGGTTGGAACAAAAATAAGTTTTTATAGCGTTTAAGTGAAATTCAAAGACAACGTTTAGATATTTGTACATAGATTTACATTGGAAAAAGTTTGGTTATAATTACCAAATGTATAGTGAAATAGTATCAATAAAATATTTTGTCAATACAACCAAAAATAATTTTATTTTACTAAATGTTTAGTAAATCTTATCAAATCTGGTCTAAGTTACTAAATATTTAGAAAAGTAAAATTATTTTTGGTTACATTGATCAAATATTTTATTAATACTATTTCACTATACATTTGGTAGTTATAACCAGTCTTTTTTTCAGTGTAGGTATTAGTTTACAAATATATTGGGTTGGAACAAAAAAACGTTTTTATAGCGTTTAAGAGAAATTCAAAGACAACGTTTAGATATTTGTACATAGATTTACATTGGAAAAAGTTTGGTTATAATTACTAAATGTATAGTGAAATAATAGTATCAATTAAATATTTTGTCAATACAACCAAAAATAATTTTACTTTTCTAAATATTTAGTAACTTATACCAGATTTGATAATGCTTACTAAACATTTAGAAAAATGAAATTATTTTTGGTTATATTGACAAAATATTTAATTGATACTATTTCACTATACATTTGATAGTTATAACCAGTCTTTTTTTCAGTGTAGGTATTAGTTTACAAATACATTGGGTTGGAACAAAAATAAGTTTTTATAGCGTTTAAGTGAAATTCAAAGACAATGTTTAGATATTTGTACATAGATTTACATTGGAAAAAGTTTGGTTATAATTACCAAATGTATAGTATCAATTAAATATTTGGTCAATGTAACCAAAAATAATTTTACTTTTCTAAATATTTAGTAACTTATACCAGATTTGATAATGCTTACTAAACATTTAGAAAAATGAAATTATTTTTGGTTATATTGACAAAATATTTAATTGATACTATTTCACTATACATTTGATAGTTATAACCAGTCTTTTTTTCAGTGTAGGTATTAGTTTACAAATACATTGGGTTGGAACAAAAATAAGTTTTTATAGCGTTTAAGTGAAATTCAAAGACAATGTTTAGATATTTGTACATAGATTTACATTGGAAAAAGTTTGGTTATAATTACCAAATGTATAGTATCAATTAAATATTTTGTCAATCTAACCAAAAATAATTTTACTTTTCTAAATATTTAGTAACTTATACCAGATTTGATAATACTTACTAAACATTTAGAAAAGTAAAATTATTTTTAGTTACATTGACCAAATATTTAATTGATACTATTCCACTATACATTTGGTATTATAACCAGTCTTTTTTTTCCAGTGTAGGAAAAGGATTTTGTCTCTCAGTATATTACATACATATACACACGCATGTATACGATACGAGCGTCTCTTTCTCTCTCTCTCTCTCTCTCTCTGCCTTCCTTTCCCCATCTCACACCCGTTAGGGCGGCGGGGAGGGATTAGTAGGATGATAGTATTCTCTAGTTACCACACGAAGGTCCACGTTGATTAGCAACTTCCTTCTACGTGTTCCGTGCGTGGCCGTGCGTACGCTCGGTCACACGGGAGCGGCGCGGCGCGTCCACACGGGAACCGCGTCGTCGCACGCGGAAGTTTACGCACGAGGACGGGATTAACGTCGTCGCCGCGAAATTGGGATTTATTGGTTTGGTCGCACACGTTGCGCGTCGGTGGCGAGCGAGCACAAGTTTCTGTAGGATTGACGGAGGCAAATCAACCGGAGGCGGAAACAAGGCCGCCAAGGTTCTCAAGCGGCGAATCGCCGCGCCGGCAATCGGCCTCAATTTAAATCATCAAGCTCGAATAACAATCGAATGATACACTAATTGAGCGTAATCTGAACGTTTAATTCAATCGAAGAAATTTTGAGATCGATCGTTGGTCCAGCTCCCTTGGGAGTGAAAGAGAAAGAAAGGGCCAACGAAAGATGATGAAATAAAAGTGGAGGAAAGTGGAGTGAATAAGCGAATTGACAAAACGCGGATTAGGAACTCTCTTTTCAGACTCACCGGAATTTTTCAACAGTACTCGCCGCCGCGACACACTCTCTCTCTCTCTCCCTCTCCCTCTCTCTCTGTCGACGTCCTCCCGTCCCGTTTATCGATAATACTTATGATACTTATTCAATTAGAACGGCGCGCCCGCGAAGGATCCGCGAAGGGCTATTATCGCGATGTCGCGTCGCAATAGTGACGACGGGTCTCGACGACGACGTCGACGACGAGGACGCGCGGA
>QKQZ01002469.1:0-22134 GCA_003595255.1 Solenopsis fugax | reverse complement strand
TATTCTCTTTGTAATTGGCGGAATTTAAAGATTTCATACATTTTTTGGAAAAATACATTTAGACTAGATTAAATATTTAAAAAGAAATTAAACATACCACCACTTAGGTTTTATTAAAAAAATAAAGATTCTATCACTTTTATTTTATTTATTAAAAGTAATACAGCAATTATTTCAAAGAGCAATATGTTCTCTTTATAATTGGCGCAATTTAAAGATTTCATACTTTTTTTTTAAATATATTTAGGTTGGATTAAATTTAAGATATTTATTTTTAAGTAAATACCACTTGGGTTGGAATAGGAATATTTTTTAATGATAATATAGAGATAGTACCACTTAGACTTTATATAGAAATTAAAAGGAGTACCACATGGATTAAAATAGGAAAATTTTTTAATGAGAATATAAAGAAAGTACCACTTTAGTTTTGTAGAAAAAAAATAAAGATTTAAGGGGTACACATACACACTTGGCGCTTTTTTTTACCTTTTGTGCTGATATTAAATAACATAATCAAGCAATGTATTGTCACTAACATAAAATTAGCATTTTCCTTCACCAATATGTAAATGTTGTTTAACTTTAAATTAATGTCTAGTAAATTATAATCACTTTTATCAATTTAGTTGTTAGTCCAATGATATTAGCCTCCTCTTGATTTAAAATTTATAATAAACTAATTTTTCTAATGTAATTAATATTCGTTGAATATATTTATTTTCGACTTGTCTCACATTCCTCGCTTTGGAGATAAGACACTTGGTCCGATCCCGAGTCATAGCGATTAAATTCGTTGACTCAAAATAATGACCGATGACCGCACTACGCCCGATAAGAATTAAAGAGGTAAACCCTTTGTGGTACCTTGACCGAGATTCTGGGTTAGCCAGTGCGTTCGGCTCGTGACACGCGCCCAATACGCATGCCTACGAAATAAGCGCTGCTTCCGTTCTTCCTACCTCCATCCAACTTTTAGAAAATAGACTCATGGAGGCTCTGGACGTAACACCAGCAAACACAAAGTTGCAAAAAAAACAAGAGTATTAGGAAAAACAAAATTAACAAAATTTTACTGATTAAGTTCTTATAATATTAAATACTTTTATAATTAATTTAATGTATACATGTTAATATATTTCGAAAATTTTAATATATTTCATGATTTACATAATATTTATCGAGATAATTTAAACAAACTCATATTAAACTCCTTTGTAAACTTCTGTTTCTTGGAAAAGCAGTTGAAGAATCGTTTATCTACAATATACTTAATTTAATTAATGTTCAATTTCGCATCTTACACATTATGTAGGTGCAGGATTCATTTGTATTAAAATAACAACGTATGTTGTGACCGTGGCAAAGAACTGAAAAAGTAAATGCATATATTTTCTTATCTAACTCTCACAATTATATTAAATAATGTAACTTTAATTTTTTACAGTTATGTTAAAAACATTATTACTGAGAATAAATAATTAAAGGACTTTCTACAAAAACCAAACAAGTCCATTAAAAAAAATTTAGATTATGGCGTTAAATCATTCTCTATTAGAAACGTCACATCACATTATAAAAATATACAGTAGTGACATATACGGCGTCGGCCCTTGATCTTTTTCAACCGACTTTTTCACTTTTAATATTATTAGTATTATAAGCATAAATGTAATAATACAAATTGAATAAAAAAGGCCTTCTACGGTCGTAGCTAGATCTTCGTGCTATGTTTGTTTATGTGATTTTATATACTCATTCAAACTTAACGAAACTTGTGCGCAGTTTCGTTAAGTTTGAATGGATATATAAAATCACATAAACAAATATAGCACGAAGATCTAGCTACGACCGTAGAAGGCCTTTCTTATTCAATTTGTATTATACATTATCGATCGAATACCTCACTTTGTTTCGTATAAATGTAATATTATATAAAATTTCATTAGTTACTGATGCAGTTTATTGAAACTCCTTTTCTTAAAGAACTTATTATATTCGAAGAAATTTACCATATTTATAAAATGAACAATTTAAAGATAAGATCTTTTTGTTTCTTAAAAATGTAACTTTTTATGTAACTTTTGGACTTGTTTATAGTATTTGTGGAAAATCCTTCATAATTTCATTTAATTAAGTTAAATACATATAAATAAATAACATACCTTGCCAGTAAGAGAATTATCAATTGTAAAGAAATCAAAAGCGGTAATTTTTAATGAATTAAGCACAATTTGCTGCGTAAATTGCTGAATCTGCAAACATATTTATATTCTTAAATTAAATACGTCAACAATACATTGAATTTATAGACGAACTTGCAATATACAGCTGTAATAAATTAATTGCTGTAAATATTAATGTCTTAAGTTATGAAGAAAGATCTAACTTGATTAATTATTAATAATTCATAAAGAGACTTACTTCTTCTCTCAAATCGTCATCAACAACATACTCTTCAAGAGATTGTATAATTTCGCCGGTTTTATATGCCTGAAATAAATATTAATGTAGGGAGAAGATGAGGCAAGAGAGAGTGGGAAGGTAAGACTGGGAATTCCGTATCGTCCGATTCGAATATTACAGGAATCACAATCAAGCATACGCGTTAGATGCGGTCCCTCGGTTATTGAAAGTTAGCCACGAGGCAGCAGCTACGTTATTGAATTAAACTATAATTTATATTTTTTTGCTATTTTCTTACGATTTTATCTCATTTTTTTTACTCGTGACATATGTATTAAATTATAGCAGTTCCCTTGTGAATGCATGTGTTTCTGAGACAAAATTTAATAAGCTGTAAGGTAAAAATGTTATTTTCTACTTTTGTAAACAGTGTTTGGAAAATTACTGTTATCATTTCGATTATAGACAAGAATGAGCAAGAAGGGGGTAACAAACTGTAGAAAATTAAACAAAGGTAAATGTTTTTTACATTTGATACTCAAATTCAATGTAACATCTTAGCTTATGTTGCAAGAAGCATTAATTATTACAAAATACGAAATAATATTATAAAAACTGTTATACCACTTGACAGAAGACACTTTCTACTTTGTATTTCTTTTCAAAATCTATCCTATCTGGTCCATGGAGATATTCTGTCTTATCCTAGGGCAAGATGGGAAGAAATGTCTCTATTTTATTTTTCTTAAATAAAGTTTATAATTCTCTAAAGTTTTTTTAACAGTAGTTATATTGAAAGATAAATGTCCAAAGAATATTGTACAAGTAATGATAATTCATTAATTTTGAAAATCTAGCTTTTATTCATCATCAAATCTTAACTACCCTGTCTTACCTCATCCTCACCATACGAGGATCTAACAGAAGTTCTGACATGAATATATCGCACATTGTATATGCAATACACATCGTATATTCATGTGTGTGTGGAAAATTAAAATTATTATCACATATGTATAAGTATTTAAAAAACTTTGAGCAATTTATACATAATAAATTATATAATATTTCTAATATAAGCTTGATATTTAACTGTAAATAACTCAATTCCAAATATTGTATTATATATAATTACATAATTTATTGTTATCATAAAAAACGTAATTTTTTATACCTCTGTTGATACACTCGTGCAAAGCCAATTTACTAATATAATTTTAATTGAATAAATGCATGCCCATATTAGCAACACAGCATCTTTTTCACTACTGATCATGCGTGAGCGGCCAAACAATGCACCATATATACAATAAACAGTCGATGTTACTGCCGTAAAATGGACTGCCATTTCGAGTAGAAGTTGTAGACAGTAAATACAATTAATTTGTTGTGCAATTCTCGTAATTTCCAAATGTAAATGTCTAAACAGAAAAAATATTAATTAATGATTATTTAACTAATATTAACATTCAAAATAACACTGAAACGTGGTACTCTCTAAATTGTCAATTTAAAAAATATATAAGGGCTATTAGAGTAAAACACGGTTGTTGTTGCGCATAGTTTAAAAAATTATTTATTTACTCTCACATGCAGAAAAGTCTTATAAAACGAACGAACGTTTCGACTCCGATTCGAGTCATCCTCAGCTAACGACACATAAAGTAAAATAATAATCTCACGCGCGATCTTCTCTCTGGCTGAGCAATCCACCGGTTTCAAGACCAAGGACAATAATCCAGCTGGTTGACTATCCAGTGACCATTCCCCTTTTTTGGAGTGACATATGAAAAAGTTGGAAAGTTCTGTTTAATTCAATGTGATTGGCGAGTTTGACAACGTGTAAGCCTCTGTGGATGAGTAATTCAGCGTGTGTAAGAACGATGAAATCGAAGTCTGTTACAACTTGTACTTAATTTCAACACAGTAAAGCAAATTAATCCTCCAAAAAAGGGGAATGGTCACTGGATAGTCAACCAGCTGGATTATTGTCCTTGATCTTTAAACCTGTGGATTGCTCAGGCAGAGAGAAGACCGCGCGCGAGATTATTATTTTACAGTATGTGTCGTTAGCTGAGGATAACTCGAATCGGAGTCGAAACGTTCGTTCGTTTTGTAAGACTTCTCTGCATGTGAGAAGTAAATAAATAATTTTTTAAACTGTGCGCAACAACAACCGCGTTTTACTCTAATAGTCCTTATATATTTTTTAAATTGATAATATTAACATCTTCTAAATACTTAATTATTTGAACAAGCTGCAGAATGCAGCACATGTTATGTGAATGCGTTTATGTGTGTAAGTGTGTGTAAAGTAAATTTAATATTTTAAAAAATAAAACAAAAATTGGTGGATTATTTCTTTATATACCTGATATATGTATACTATTGTGTCATGATCCCCAAATTTTCTGATCGTCTGCGAAGGAGATTTTTGGTTGTTTTCAAAGTCACGTATGCACTACTTTTTTAAATTTTTTCATCATTGGTCACACAGCAGCTTACTTTAATGGTTTAAATGGAAATCGGAAGGAACAGTCAGGACTATAACCCATACTACATGAAATATATAACATAATAGACCGTTGGATCAATAAACATCCACAACATAAAATTGACATATTGATCTACATAAAATTCTCATTGGCCCATCGGTCTTATACTATTGTATATACGTATTATACATTTTATGTAGAATGAGTTTGTAGGCTAGATGTGGGGGAAATTCAAAGGAGAATGGATATCATTGGATTTTGGATATTTCAACATTATCCATTCTGACATTACTTAATTTTTCCCAGCCTAGTTTAATATCATCCAATTTACCTCAAACTATTTCGCTCTTAACATGATCCAGGATTAACGATGTGGACATTAGATGGATATTAGATCCCGCGTGTTTGTGTGTGTGTGCGTGTGTGTTTTTGATAAATTAAGTAAGGGTAGAGAAATGGGACAGGAAATAACAGAAAAAAAGAAGGTAAGAAAATGTCATGTACACTCTAAATTTTTAGAAGTGAAATGTGTCACTTTTTGCTGGAGTGAATAGATCACTCCATTTGAGTGTTTTTTCACTCTTATGGAGTGAATATGTTCACTCCTTGTAATGGAGTGAACGAACTCACTTTTACTAGTGTAGGCTTATTTTTCGTTGTCATCAAACGAGGCATCTTTTGCGTTGTCGCTAAGCGAGAATCTTATTGTTAAGTAGACCTGGGGGTCGATCATGTAGCTTGTTCTCTAGGGTGAAAACATGAAAAGTGAAAAATTTCTTCATTAACTTCAATGGTAAAAATTTTCATTTTTCACGTTTTCGCTCTAGGGAAAAAGTTACATGATCGACCCCCTACGAACAGGAATATCTGTGCGCATCTGTTACAGCGGCAATTGACTTTCAATCCGTTATATGTTATTATATGTTATATGTTATTTTTCAATCAAATATGTAATTTTATGAGAAAAATTACTAAAAAACATAGTTGCGCATAAACTCTTTCTTAATAAATCATTCATATTTTATAAAAAAAATATAAACTATATAGTCGGTTTGCCATAATGTCGCCAGCATCAACCCGAGAGTCAACTTCGAACAGGAGTCGGCAAACCTTAATAAATAATTAAAACCTGTTGCCGCCCATGCCCAGACCAGCAAAGATAGCCAAAAAATAACAATTGGAAATAGGACCAAAACGTAAAAAAACATTATTGACATAAAAAGCACGTTGCAAAAATTAATTATGCAACTAATTTGTTTATAACAATTATAACAACTTTAACAATTAAGAAAGCGTCATATATGTTTCTTTAGTAATTTTTCCCGTTCAATCGATTGGCGCAATCCGTTTTCCTCTACAGTCAATTTTTGACAATTTGTTTATAACAATTAGTTGCAAAATTGATTTTTGCAACGTGCATTTTACGTCAATAATATTTTTTCATGCTCCGGTACTATTTCCAATTGTATTATTTTTTTACTATCTTTACTGATCTGGCCATGGGCAGGAACAGGTTTTAATTATTTATATTAAAAATATCTAAGGCTATAAATAATCAAAGGACTAGTGAAAGTGTTCGCGCGGTATAACTCAAAACGCAAGTTCCTTCCTGTTCAAATCAGCTTTACTTAAAATATAAATTTTTATTAATAATATCGCAAAGTACGATTAGCTTAGTGGTTAGCGAATTAGGTTATTGTACCGAAATCTCAGGTTCGAATCCCGCCGATGTGTTTTTAAAAATTGTAAAATAATGTGTAATTTTAATTAGTGAAATAGAATCTTATATGCGAAAGAATAATAAGATCTTGTTCAAAAACTTAAAAAAATTTTTTTTATTTTTAAATAAATATTAAACCGTACATGGGGATTCTTCACTCCCTAAGAGTGAAAAATTCACTCTAATTACGGAGTGAATACTTCACTCCTTCCTTGAAGTGAAAATCACTCTTACCGGACTGGCGCAACTGTCACGATCGCTAGGAGTGACATTTCACTCTTTTAGAGTGAAATTTCACTCCTAAAAATTTAGAGTGTACTCTTGAGTTTTTCGTTCGAAAAAGTTTTGTTACTTCGAATACGATTTTCAATACTTTCCCATTAATTCATTTTAAAATAAATATTTGCAGATAAGTCAGCGTATCACAAAATACAAGAAAACATGCGTAAGAAAGGTTTAGGTAAAAATTCAGTGATTTTACTCTTCCTCCTTTCAGTTGTCTTATGGTTCGTCTACAATGGCGTTAGTAAGCCTTAAGCCGTAAGAAATTGGCCAAACACAATTGATTATTCTTCTATAAATCAACTATTATTGGTCAATTTATTCTTTATTCCCTACTGCCAATCTTATTATAGATGGATCTTTAGAATTTCAATTGTTGTCACTGCCGAATATAAACGAGCGTGATTGAGCGTCATAGAGTCAAAACACCTTCGACAAGAGACAAGTCTATAGTCCTGACTTTGCTCTTTTCGATTTCCATTTGTTTGGATTATTAAATTTTACGTGATCAGTGATATGCGAGTGACGAAAAAGTTAAGAAAGCGGTATTTATGTAAATTCGAAAACAGCCAAAAACATGTTTTATAGAATTAGAAACTCGTAGATCGCTACACAAATTTTTTGTAAAGTTGTTGAACTATATTGAGAAATAATGTTGTATGTATTTTGCTAACGTTTATAGTACATACGTAATAAATTTACTTTACTTTCTGATTTTCTCTCGTATATATAAAATAGACTTTAACAAAAATAATTATATGTATATTACATTAATTTAATAAACATTATAATAGAATACTTAAGATAAAACATAGATATTGTTTAAATAGTAAAAGTATTATATATTAAACATTATTACAAGCTATTTTTAATGTTTAATTGTTATAACACATTAATGGAAACTTTAGAATAAAAGCGAAAATTATTATTGATTTTACCTTACTGTCTGCATGATATGCATTATTTTATCTTTATGATTTTTGTAACCTCTCATGATAAATGCAACAGGCATATTATCATGCTGATTATGAATCTTGACATTTGATTCATTTACCCAGAGCATTATATTGTTGATTACAGTATTTGTCTTCTGAAATTTTATATGAACACATCTGCCACATTGCAATCTTAATCAGTATTCGAGTACATAAATATAGGAGTGTTATATGTTTACTTATCAATTATTAACAATGTATTAAGAGATATTATTATGATCAATTAATATTTTAGAATTCTATAAAATCTTAGCAATTCTAATCCTTGGTCAAGTTCCTCAAGAAATGTTTGAGTATCACTTCTTTGAGAAATATATTACTTGCCTGATTAACGAGACGAACGTAAGGTCTACTACAGAATTTATTATAACCGGAAAACAAAGGCATATGGTGTGGTAAATAGCATACCAATATCCAATATCACGAAATTCGCATAGTATATTTGTAGAAATTATCATTATACTGCCCATTGTCCAGATAGCCACAAAATACAAAATATTACGAAAGGTTTTCTCGTACTCTTTTTTTATGCCCAATGCCTCCAAAGTATTATCCACTATACTAGTCCTCTTAATTACTATATTTAAACTCTTTAAACATTGAAATTTATTATTGATCAGTGTTTGTTCGGTAATAGTCATTTGAAGGCACAAAACATCATGCCAAAGGAAAAAAATGTTCACTCACGCAAATGTATTCTATTTAATCACATACATGTATATAGAGAAAAACATTTCTTTACATTCAACATTTCTATTCGTTTGGCTTAAATTTATTTCATAGAAACAATATAACTTTAAATAAAACATTATTTTATTGAATACAAATATATTAGTTTTGTCGCATAACTATACAATTGTTTGGCAAACTTTCTAAATCTCATAGAATAAAACGTCACTCTGAAAGAGCGAAAATTGAGCAATTTTTCGAGTAATTTTTTACTTTACGAAATTTAGACAAAAGAAACACGACTATAAAACAATATTTTTTAAATAAAATAACAATTTCTTTAATTACATTTAATAGTCTTTCCACAATCGCCCCGTGAAGTCGTTACTCATACCTCCCATTATCGTTAGAAGACTAGTGGAATTATTAATAATAATTCATAGTTCATAGTCGATTCTTATATTTAAGATCGTCTTAAGTACTATTATCTTAAGATATCATCAACCAATCAGAGAGTCGTATTAACATCTTGAGATATTACTTAAAATGGTCTTGAAATAAGAATCGACTATGAATACCGGCCATAGACACGGTTTCAGCACACGACAGATATAAGGCCGTATTTACGGCGCGCGGCGTGAGTTTCAATTACTCAATCCAGTCCTTTTGCTTTCCACGCTTCTCCCAACAACAATGCAAACTACTACTTATAATTCCCTAATACATAGAATTTTATTCAGGAATTAAAAAAATTTTTTTAATATATTAATGAATATAAATTATAAAAGTGGTGAAATAATATATATTGAGATAATAAAAAATTGTTTAATGCAACAAAATTATAATTCAAATAAAATAATACCTTACTTTCACTAAAATAATAAAATTCTTTAAGTATAAAAGAATCTTAATTATTTCAGAACTATATTTATCTTAAGGTATATTCAGAAATATATTTATCTTAAAAATATATATTATTTAAAAATTCAAACAAGTGTATTTTTTAATTCAAACATTATTTTGATTAGTTTAATTCTAATGGATAAATTTCTTTGAATTTAAGAAAACATATTAAATTTAAAGAAACATTTTTCTGTATATACAACATATTATATATATACATTTAAAAAAATATAGAAAAGGAAAGAATTCATTTTACATATTTTAAAATCAGATAAATATTAATGTTTTCAATTCATTAACATAGTCTATTCATAACTGTCATTTGCTACATCTAATTTTACGTGGAACGTTGTTACATACCTCTGATTTCTTCCAGAAAAGAATTATAGCTAAGACGGCAACTATAACGTTGATTCCCAAGAAAATATAAAATATTGTTATATATGTATTTTCATCGCGAAGTATTACTTGGATGATAAAAAATCCTTTGTAAAGCATAATGAAATACCCAGTCAATATCGAGATGACATAAAAAGCACTTAGAAAATATCGTGGGTGATTTAAGGGTATTTCGAATACTCCCATGCAAAATATACAGTTGAGCCATACAACAGGCGTAATAGCTTGCTTCAAAGATTTTACAGTCCACATCTCTTTAAATATCATTTACTATCAATCTATAAACTAATCCATAGGATTAGTAATAAATACATACTTATGTTAAATGCTATAATTAACACTTTGTAAATAAACTTACGTTGCGTTTTTCAAATATTATATGTAATTTCTTTGTTAAAACAATAAATCATGTAAACAAATAAGCCTCAGATAATAAAAAGTTAACTATTTTAATTGCGTGCCTGAACAAATTGTCACAAAATGCGGGAAAAAAATATGTTTCATCTACCCAACGTTTATAAGAACTAAATTTCACTCGGATACTGGTATTATCTCCTGCGTAATATCTTTAATAAACCCTACACCTCGCGAGCAACTAACAGCTGATAAACGATCTCGCGTGCTCGTACGATATACTACCGGTATTTTACATAGTTCGTGTAATTTCACTTATTACGTTCATTTTAATGTAGTAGGATACAATTGTACATTGTACATTTTCGATTACTTGGTTTAGTTAATCATATTCATCTTGCCTGACCTTGCTATCGAGAAACATGTTTAACTAGCAGCTGTAAATAATTGTAATCTAGAATCATCTCTGTCTTGGCACTTCATTGTAACATTATTTATGATAAAATCTATAGTTGTACAACTTTGACCTTGATTATAATTAAGTAAAGTACAAATGTAGGACTTTAGTATTACTTCTTGATATATCTATACATAAAACTTCCATTAATTGTACATATTACACGAGTATAAATTGAATAACATGATAAGCAATAAAAAACAATACAAATTGACCACGTGCAAGCAGATTGATTGTAATCTTTCCTTTATTATTTAAAAAATATAATTATTTGTATAAAAAATATTGTGTCATTGTATCACATATTTCTGTTTAATCAGTTTAAATATCACGCTAAGATATTTTATAAAGATACTTTATAAAGTACTTTATAAAGGAAAATTGTCTACGCAATTTTACTTTAAACATTGTAAGAAATATAATAGACTTTCATTACGCAGATAAACATGATATGTTTCGTCGTAGGTACGACGATAATACGATCTAAAACCGGATCATTAAAGCTTCTATTTCAATTGACATTGAAATGTTACGTAATTATACGATATGAATGATATGATGAAAGTAATATTATTAATGAAATGTTCATATATTATAGTTACAATAACTGCTTGTTGGCGTTTTTTTATGTAATTGTTTTAATCTTCAATACATATACATTTGTATCGTTTAATATTGCAAAGTTGATCAACTGATACAAATATATATATATATATATGTATATATAAAATAAAAATGTATTTGCTAATATACATATAATTAATAGATATAAAAAATTGTTTTTATTTTACAATTGTTGTCAGTACCAATTTTTAAAACGCTCTACTGCGCGTTTCCATTGTTTCAGCGCATATTGATAAGACAATCGCGATTCTTCGTTTGATTTGAATATCCTGTCCGTTTGACGAAGTTCTAACAGTTCTTCTCTGTTTTTCCATATTCCTGAAATTACACAATAAGGCATTAAAGATTATTATTATAAGCGTATTTGTGTGTTTGGTAACTCTTAATGTTCGATTATTAATGGAATAGAAATAAAGAAATAAAGATATAAATAACACAGGGCTCCGTTTTTAGACTTCTTTTCTGTTGTTTGAATAAAATGTATCATTTCCTATGTATTTTTGCTCGCTGAACACGAATCCGACAAGCAAATTGCTCCATCACGTCAGGTTTTTGAGAAAAGTGTGGTAAAAGGTGTCAAAAACGACATTTTTTGACATATTCGTGATTTTTTTGCTAGCAAAGTAAATTTTTTTTCTGTATGGAGCAATTTGCTTGCCGGATTCGTGTTCAGCGCGCAAAAATATATAGAAAATGATAAATTTTTTTCAAACAAAAAAACCACGGAGCTCTGTGTAATGTTTACAGTAATTAATAAACAATTTCTTTAATTATTTGTATATCTTAATATCAAACTGAAGGAAATATAAAGCAAAGAACCATACATTTTTTATGAACAAATTATGGGACACATCATGTAAGAATAAATAACAGATTTTTAATAAAATTATGTCAAATAAAATTTAGGTTATAAATTATATAAACAATGCAAATAAAATATAATAATAATAATAAGCAAGATTTTGTACCACATTGTAAACCAGCCAAGAAAGCTACCCCTAAAATAGACATCTCGACAAATGCTGGACGTTCCACTTCCAACCCCGTTATATCAGCTAACGATTGCATAACAAAATCATTTTTGGAAACTCCACCATCAACTCTAAAAAACAATGACATATTAGAATAAATTATTACAATGCTAAATGGCGCGCGTGCGTGTGTGTGTGTGTGTGTGTGTGTGTGTGTGTGTGTGTGTGTGTGTGTGTGTGTGTACACCGAGGGAAAAATTACTAAATTTTAAAAAATATCTTTTTGAATATTAATAAAATATTTACTAAATGTAAATAATATTTATTTAGTAGAACAAGAATCACTAATTTAGTAGAACAAGAATCATTAATTTGTATCATTTCTTTTTATTAAGTAAATATTTATGTGTACAGTAAATATTTTAGTACTATTCAAATAAATATTTATTAAAATTTTAGAAATTTTGTTCTCTATCTTTTTTTATATTTTATATTACATTATATGTACATATAACATAAAATATAAAATATTTCTTTCTCTTTTATAATGTTATAATAACCATTAACTATACAAATCATAAAAATATAAATTTTTTAAGTGTATATCATATTATTACGACATAGTTTTTACTTTATTCTTCGATATGTAAAACTAGTTTCCTTTTGTAAGCATTCGTGAAGTAACTGTATCCTGAAAACGAGACTCTCCAATAAAGATCGAATAATGTGCTCTTTCCTTGTGGTGGGCTTCAACCCGAAAAAACCAGTTGCAGCTTTATAATCATTTATAGGCGCCTGAAAGAAGTGAAGCATAGTATAGTTGGATATTTTTGCTCGGTTGAGCTATCATTTTTATTGTGTATCTACAGGGTGAGGAAAAAAGTCGGTATCCCTGAATAACTCAGAAAATATAAGTTTTACATAAAAGTGTTTCAAACAAAAGTTGTAGGACTCAAAAAGATCTATTTATTGATCTTATCAATTTGACCTTGGCAATGCCACCCAAGGTCAAATTGATAAGATTAGTAAATAGATCTTTTTGAGCCCTACAACTTTTGTCTGAAACACTTTTCTGTAAAATTTATATTTTCTAAGTTATTCTGGGATACCGACCTTTTTTCCCCACCCTGTATATACTTCAAAATTCTTTTTTCTTTTGAATATTGTATAAAGATAAACGTAAAAAATATTTCATAAATGTTAGTTTAAGTATAAATTGCAATATTCTTTATGTTTTATACATATTTGTATTATTAAAAGGTGCAGTATATTTCTTAAAGTTTATTAATATATAGGTCTTTTATTTTTATTGATAAGAAAAGTTTAAAAATTATTTTCTTAATTTCATTTAAAAATGTAAAATTTCTTATGTAAAAAAGAGATTTTATAATATTCTTAAATATATTGATTTGTATAAATATATATATCGAAAAATATAATTTACTATAATAAAACATACTTGCAGCCCGCTGAATGCCGGAACAAAATAAACTCCATCGGTGTCATTGACCGAGTTTGCCACATCAGATGTCTCCGAAATATTGTCTATAATTCCTGCAATAATCATAGATAAAAATTAACATACCATATTAATATATTATATATAGAATAGCTATAAACTAAACAAATAAAGTATTACTTTTTACTTGAAAAACTTACATGTACATTATTTTATATACAAAATAGAAATGCATATTAATTGTATGTAATGCAATATATAACAGATTATATTACATATAATAATAACATTTATATCATATAGGATAATTTAATGTGATCGTTAAATAAATTTATGTACTTAATTTTAATATTATTACACTCGCGGCACAAACACATGCTATTCGTAACTCATGTGGGTACAACTTAGAACACGAGCTTTATTTAAAGAAATACAAAGAAAGACGTATTCAAGCGTCAGAACGTAAAAAGAGACTCTATATAAACAAAACGTTGCGATTCTCGCTTGTTCCACATCGATTTCCGTCATCCAGCTGTTAAATATCTGGATGACGGAAATCTACGGAGTTCACGGTCACGGGCGCAACACACGAGCGTAACAATATTATAATCATATAGACCTTATAATAATAAAAAAATTAATATACCTATTGATTTAGCCCATTCGATTAGTATACCGGTGTCACTTGAAGATCCTTCGGCAACATATATTAATTCTTTTCCGATTCGCCATCCGACAACTGGATAAATTCCTACAAATAATTGTTTTAAATTTTAACTCTATTGTGTTTTGCAAAATTAGTGAAAAAATATTTTTTTCTCAATATAAATTTGTAAAATTACCAGCAACGGATGCGTGTGGTTCCTGTCCTGTATTAACATTCACGAAAGTGCCTGTCCCCATAGTAACCTTGAGATCACCGGGCTTAAAACATCCTGAGCCAAATAAAGATGCTGCTTGGTCGGCCATCTAATTTTATCGAGATATTAATAGGATTAAAGGAAGTCATTAACTTTGAAGTCGCTTTGTATATAGAACATTTAACGATTAACTAATCGTTGTATTATTGCTGTTTAAATTCAACAAAGATTTATTTAAAAACATTAAAAAGATTGACTTATATCGAATTACTTACTGAGCAACAAATGGGAATTTCAGTTCCGAACAGGTTTTCGGGAGTAACTCCAAAATTGCCTGCTGTATCAATTACTTCTGGAAAAATACTTCGTGGCAGTTTTAAAATACCTAACGCCCAGTCAGCCCAATTCATCGTAAATGGATCATAAATACCAGTAGCTGAGGCACTTGAAACATCCATTATATGTTTTCCTGCAATACATTTCCAATTATTAATCGGTTGATTAAACGATTTTCATTATTACATGATTAGAACAGTTTTACTTTTTAATACTAACTCGTTATCGTTACTTGTTACCGAGTTGAAAAAGTAACTATAGTTATCATTATTAATTACTAATTAATTATTAATTAAAAGTAACTTGGTACCATTGTTGTTAAGTCATTAAAAAAAAATGATTTATTACATTCTTAATTCTGAAATAAAATCAAATTGAAATAAATTAATAATTATTAACCACTGGTTAGAAGTGTTAAAACGAAGTCTAACTTTGTCAATTTTTATAAAAAAACGGAAGGAGATAAAGAAGTCGGATTTGCTTTATTAGAAAAATTGTATTTTCTCTCTTTGTCATTTAAATTTTAGAAAAATTGTTTAAAAAGTAATTACAATTTTAGACTACAATTTCGCCGTGCAATATATATATTTGTACTTCATCAGTGTAATTATAAGATTAAAAACGATTAAAATAAAGATATATCGGGAATATGTTGCAATCGAGATTTCAATTTTATCTTATTTTATCTTAACTTTTATAATACAATAATTCATAATACTTTATAACTAGACATTTTTATAATTTTAAATTGTAACGACACACTTAGCATGAGTTTTTGCTACAGCTGTTTGAAATATTGCATTTTATCATTATTTTAGTAATATTCTAAATAAGTCTTTTTTAAAAAATAGTGAGATTTTAGATGATAATATGCGATTTACTGTATATGTATGTTTTGTGTATATACGTAGACAGCACAATATTTATTAAAAAATTACAAAATATTTAGTCTCATTTGTATATTTTATTAATAGTTATTTAAATATTGCATAAATATTTTTGTGATCTTCGATCATAAATTTTATCATAAATATCAATAAAATATTTATAAAATATAATATATGTATATAAAACATTATTATAAATATTTAATTTTAATTCCCAATAAACACAAAGTTATAATTATATAAATATTAATGGTAATTTTCCACTCAACAATATAACATACTTGTTATATAACAGTTGTTGAGTGCGATATTACAACTAACATTTATATACCTGTAATTTCATGTTTGCTGGGTTATTGTAAATGTTGCATAAAGTATTTATATAATATAGAATCCTTTATAAATATAGTTTAAATTAATTTTTACCTTTTTGCATCCTTAATCTATGATTAAAAAATTTTAACATAATAATTTTAAAATAAAAATTGCTCGTAAAATGTATACAATGTATAGGTAATGTGATTGGTTTATGAAAAATTATATTTAAAATGTTTTTAAACATAACAAGAAACTACTAATACTAATCAAAGACTAAAGATTGAACACATACACACGCAAATTAGGTCACAAATAGAGTCAAAATGTAAAAAGTACCACTAAAAGTAACGAAAAATGCAATTAAATTACAGTTACGAAAAAAGCATTACAAGTAACGTGTTTATTTCCCAACCTTGCGTTATAATGTAGTAAATAAAAATTATTATTAGAGGATAAAAGGGGGTGATAAAGTACTATTTTGTTTTTTAAAATAAATATTAATGCGACACAATTGTTCAATTAACACCAGTTTATTAACCATAGAGTTTTATCAGTCACTCTTTAGGTAAAAGTTCATCGAGTAAATAGAATGAACGTAATTTACAATTTACTAAAAAGGGAAAAATTGATGCATTCGTAAGATAGCAGGAGAACCATGAAATAATAAGTAATGTCATAAAAGAGTACTTTTAATTATAAAAGAATTATAAATTAATTGTAGATCTTACACTAATAAATGTCATAAAACAAAGTTTTATCAACATATTTTATATGAAAAAAAATTTTTTTTAATAATTTTAGTAATCATCAGTAACCATCCTGCAATGCCTAAATAGATTATAACGAATTAATTTTATGGTCGCTCTTAGAATTCAACGCGAATTATACGAGATATTATAGTGTCTCACTACTCTACATGTTTCATGCCTCCCATCTTTCCTCTAGTATTATTACCATTATTTCTTAGTGTAAAAAGATATAACTGTTAAATATAACGTTTATAAAACTTTATGAAAGAAATATTATTTAATTGAACTGTGTTATAACAAAAATATAGAATACTATATTACATCTAAAAGCAATACATGAAATATTATTTTACCTGTTAATTTATATAAAAGCCAACAGTCCACACCTCCAAATGCTACCTCTTCATTACGTGCAGCTTCTCGAAGACCTGGTATATTCTGGAGAACCCACACTAATTTTAAAGTAACCTGCATATCAAAACGAAATAAATTAAGATCCTTGATTATTAATAACACTGGTCGACAAAAATTCAACATTTTTTTTGGCCTTAAAATAAACAAAGTTGTTTCTGATAGATTTTGATGCGCTGATTAGGAATCTGGCCGCGAAAATGTCATATCACGTCAAGTTATTGAGATATTCTAACTTAAAGATACAAAAAATGAGGCTTTTGGCCATTTTCAAAAACTTATAAAATGACTAACTAACAATTTTTTTTCAGCATCCAGCCGGATGTCACATTAAAGTGTTATTCTTACCCTTTCCAACGCATATTCTATTGCTATGATCCGACTTTTTTTCGCTGAAATAGAGCAAATTGAATTTTTTGTTTTTTAACCTTTTGTGTCACATTTATTTGTATCGAACCAATTGTTTTGAAAATTTGTATCCGAAAGTTTTTCTGGTCGCTGATTACGAATTTAAAGACAATTTTTAAAACAATCGGTTACAAAAACATACAAAAAACTCTGACACAAAAGGTTAAAAAACAAAAAAATTCAATTTGCTCTATTTCAGCAAAAAAAAATCGGATCATAGCAATCGAATATGCGTTGGAAAGAGTAAGAATAACACTTTAATGTGACATCCGGCTGGATGCTGAAAAAAAATTGTTAGACATTTTATAAGTCTTGGAAAATGGCCAAAATCCTCATTTTTTGTATCTTTAAGTTAGAATATCTCAATAACTTGACGTGATATGACATTTTCGCGGCCAGATTCGTAATCAGCGCATCAAAATCTATCAGAAACAATTTTGTTTATTTTAAGGCTAAAATAATGGTGTCGACCAGTGTAATTATTATAAATCGTAAGAATTCTGTTGCAAATAATAATAATAATTTAAATTTGATTAAATTAGGCGATCTAACATAATGAAGTCATAGAACAAGAGAATTGATTAATAACGCATTTCAACCTGCATGTTCATAAATTTCAGCACGCTGCCAGCCAGAAATCGTTTCTTCCTTGTAAATGTGTACAAGAGACTCGCGCCCATTCTTATACATTTCATCGTTATTGATTTATTCCATTCGTCAACTAAAGTGGCCGCTCGTTGATCCTTCCATGTTATAAATCTGGAACAATAACATTAATTTACAAAAAAATCTTTTTTTTTTAATTATTTTGTACGAGACAATATATTTCTTATAAAAATTTGATTTCCGGCATAGTTTTTAAGTTAAAAAAATCTAGAGAAACATCTAGTCTGATTTAAAATAGTGATTTAAAATAGAGTTTTGATTATAAACTAGCGTAATCGTAATCGTGAAATTTTATTCAAATCGAAATTTCTTCATCGAGACATTCGACGTCACGCATCTTTACCTGTGATAGTATTTTCCAGTTTTTAAATTCCAAGTAACAAAACTAGCGCGTTGTGACGAAATTCCAATACAGGCAATATTCTTCGGGTCTATCCCACTATCTGCAATCATAAATAAAGCAAACCGATCTAATAACCGTTATAAATTAGAGAGATAAGTTGTAACTTGTAAGATAAAACCAAAAAAGAAGCCAAATATAAGAAGGATCAGTCAATTACGGACGGCAGAATTCAAAGCTAAAGATATTTCTATTTCTTCTTTATATCTATTTTTAAATTTCTCTTTTTGAACAATGATAATAAACTAAAGATAACAGTTATATAGTTGGAATATGAGATACCCGTAGAAAGATACTCGCATGAGTTTTTATTTAAGAAAAAAGAAAAAGCAATCCGTCACTCATTAGTTCAGATCGATATGCACAAAAGAAAGCTTTTATTCACCGAAAAAATTATATTCTCAAAGAGGACAATATACTTTGCAAACACTCTTAACTCATATTTTCTTAATGGAAAATATATACTGTTTTTTCAAAATGTCTTTTTAAATTAAGAATATATTCTTTCGAACAGATTTCTAAACAATAACATTTTATGTTACTTGTTTAGTGTTTGTAATAATTATAGCGTTATAATTTAACATACGTAATGCAATGTAATGTTTGGCGCTCAACAAAGTTTTCGTCGTGATATTTAAGTAATGAATAAGATGTTAATAAAAAATATTTCGAAGAGTTTAATTTAATCGTCTTAGAAAACATATTTGTGCTTTAAAGATCAGTATTTACAATTTTTATTCGTTTGTTTTAATATTTAATCTTCATGATCAGCAAAATAGGAAAACAATACATGTTCTAATAAGGTTCAATATTTTAAAATGATATTTTTTCATATTTGTGGAAAATTAGTTATAGAGTAAATCCTATGAAATCTCATCTTATTTATAAATTCTTATAAAAATTAAGAATGTCTTTTACTAGCCTATCCTTTAGAAGAATTCCTTCTGAAATTAAGAAAGTCGACTCTTTTGGTTTATTTTATAGAAGAGATTATTGTAAAAATAAGGAGGAAATTTTTAAAATAAGAATACAATTTTTTTGGTGTTTGATCAAAAGAGTAACTTCCATAAAATCTGAAAATATTGAAATAGTGAAAACATATATGAATAACAAACATTTGTTATTTCTTACTTTTGATGCATCCGATTGGCGTCATCTCGGTTTAGGGTGGACACATCTCTAGAACAGATCGAAATACAGAAATGAGGTTTGCCACACTTTCGACGGGTAACTAAAGATTCAACTCAAGCCGATGCTGATCACAATTGATGCTATTGCGTGAAAATTTATCAATAATTTGGTTTTTGATTAACTAAGAAATAATAATCAAATTCTTAATTAAGCTTAAAAAGTAAAGGACAACAATAATAAGCACATCAGCAGTATGTTGCCTTCCCTATTTATTTATAAGCTCTTTTCTATGTATCTATAATCAGTGAGAAATTAAGATCAAAATCAATATTAGTTAATAAATAGAGCACAATAAAATTATTATTAAGCCGCGCTGGATGAGCGTGCGAGATTTATTGCTTCTAACAATTATCTTATTAGATTAAAACGCATAATTCGCAAACGTTTCGACTCTCTATTGAGTCATCCTCAATGCAAACGGTATGCTGTCAATCAGTGAGCTGTCATGAGTCGCATTTATGTCCTGATATCCATATTCGCGAAATCTCTTATTCTTGTCGGTTCAGATGCCATCCCATCAAGAACAGTTTTGGCTCGATATGATAAGCGGACGCTCGTTCGTGGTGACCTGTGAGTCGGTCACACAACCGGCTCACAGGTCACCACGAACGAGCGTCCGCTTATCATATCGAGCCAAAACTGTTCTTGATGGGATGGCATCTGAACCGACAAGAATAAGAGATTTCGCGAATATGGATATCAGGACATAAATGCGACTCATGACAGCTCACTGATTGACAGCATACTGTTTGCATTGAGAATGACTCAATAGAGAATCGAAACGTTTGCGAATTATGCGTTTTAATCTAATAAGATAATTGTTAGAAGCAATAAATCTCACACGCACACCCAACGCAGCTTAATAATTTTATTGTGCTCTATTTATTAACTAATATTAATTTTGAATCTAAATAAGCCTCTACTGCTTTGTTAATATTAGGATCAATAGCTCAAATGGCTCGTGGCTGAAATTGAAACTTCATGCATCTGCTGAAAATGCGTGAAACCAAACTTTTCTGCGTTCATCCATTCCAGATTACGAATCACGGAGTTCCAGGAGATTCGCGTGCTTCTCAAAAACAATTGATACTTTCAAGATTTTTATATACACTTTGTTTATTACATCAACTCTATGAGGAGAAGAAAATGTCGCAAAACAGATATACCTATGCACATGAAACCGCACATAGACTTTGCTTATTACTATTGAGAAATAATTAAAAAAGAGTTTATCAAATTGATGTAAAAGATAATGCTATTAGTAACTTACGATCCAATGTATCCTTCATTACTTTTACTATGATCTGCCATAGATGATCGGGATCTATCTCCACAAAACCAGGCTCTGGATAGACAAGATTTACCTAAATTGGAAAAAGTAAAGTTTTATTTTTATTTTATTTTATAATATATTTTTTCTTTATTTTTTACGTACTTTGTTTAATCATTATTTTATCTTGTTGTTAGTTACTTTGCAAAGTAACTAACAACAAGATAAAAGTTGCAAAGTAACATTTTATTTTTATTCATATTTTTTCAGGGAAAAATATTTTGGGGAAGAAGCCAGTTTTCTGCAGGATTTAACTAATTTTTTTTTTAATTCTGGAATATTAAAATTTTAGTTATTTTATTGGACGAATAAATAAAAATCTCAAAAATAATATATTAATTTTTCATTGTTTAATTCTCTAACATGATGAAGTTATTTCAAAAAAGAATTGACTTAAATGGGGCATCTTCTCCCGACTTACTTTATACATATAATTACCCGCTATTAAGAAGCTATTAAACGAATGGCATTAAACGAAGCTATTAAACGAATAGAATTAAAGGGAATTCCGATATTAATAAGAATCGGAAAAGATTTGTAAGATTATAAATAGGCACACAAAGTCGTGAAATATGTTCTTTATAATATTTAATAAGGTACTGGCTAAGCTCTGTGAATTAATACTTATAGTAGGGTAATTATCAGTCATTTCTGTGTTCTTATAATTTAAACTTAATTGTCTATTGTAGATAAGCAAAACATGAAACTTTCTACTACGACGTACTATTTAAATGCTTGTGATATTTTTTCTCATAGAAAGTGACATTTTACCTATAAATAAATGCAGGGTTGGGTAAGTTAATAAATTTTTTTAACTAAATTAAGTTAAAGTTGATGGCACATA
>QKQZ01002456.1:0-13722 GCA_003595255.1 Solenopsis fugax | reverse complement strand
ATACAGGACTCAGGAAACGCAAAAGAAAAAAAACTTCAACGAATAGCCCTGGTCTCCCCTATATTGTATTTTAATTCTCGACTTACGAAATTTAGGCTACAGGCCATATGTTTCTTCTTCGGGATAATCATTGAACATCATTACTTAACCATATTTGACAATCTACTGTTTTTGTTTACTAATGGACTCAAATTAATTTCGTGTGCCATCAAGAATTGATCATGCATCCGTTTTACACTTTCAACATTTATTAACATTTGTTATCAATTCAACATTTATTACTCAAACTTCGCAAATCAATAACTTATATTTTTATTCTGTTTGACATGTTAGTTTTACATGTCTAACCCTTTATATGACACACAACTGTTCTATTTATTTACTTATATATTTATATTTATTTGAATGTACGTGTCCAAATTTATTTATTTTTAAAGTTATCTATTAATACTGCTGTGGAAGTAAGTCGAAACGTTTATTTAATGATTAAGCGGAAATAAATTTTATCGTAAAAAGTATATTTTCTTTTGTTTCTGACCTTTTATTCTTTCCTTGATTGCTTTGTAAATAATTTATTGCGAAAAAATATTACCCCAACCCGAATCTAGAATTCCATTACAGGCGTCATTATTAATTGATGATGCCAGTCACGGAATGAAGGATTTCGGACCCTAGAGCAATATTTTTCGTAATAAATTATTAGTTTTTTTAGGGTGCTTGTAGTATCATTATTAAATATTAAATTGATCAGTTTAATTTATGATATTATTTCTAGCTTCAGTTTATGATTGTGTTTTAAAACCAACAATGTTCGGCACGTAATTTATAAAAACTAAAAATGTATTTAAGATTTACATTTAAAATAATATTAGGCACCAAGATTCAGCGTCGGTCGAAGTTGACACTTCTTTGTATAAATTATATTTTATTTATATGATATGTAAATACTATTTAACTTACGGTCACTTCTACTGTATTGGAACAAAAATTCGTAGCGACACATGTGCAGTTAAATAAATCTATGTACAAATATCTTTAAACATTGGTTTTGAATTTTATTTTTAAAAATGTTACAAACTTTTGTTTCAATTCAATATTTACGACTGAATCCTTGGAGTATAACTCTGTCGTATAAATAGAGAGATACCTGTATTATGTTAGCAACTTTGAAATTTAATTTTGATGTGAGATTACTTCAATATTTCACGTTAATTTTTTCGTTTATATTGTTTTGATATAATTTGGTATAAATTTATTATAATTGTATACAAAAAAATGTGGATTGTTCACAAAGGGAATCATATTATTGTATTCGCAGAAGGGATGCATTACAGTAAAATAGTGTTGTCTTTTACTAATCTGAAGGTTCCATCCCAGCTCAAGTCCAGAACACGTCGAACCAAGGGGGAAAGAAATCCGACGCCAAGGCGGTGGCAAATGTCCTCGCGGCTCGAGGTATAACCGTTACTCCAGCTGCAAATAAAAATAAGACAAGTGAACAAAACAAACAGCAAATACCCCCNCAAACAACAAATACCCCCCCAGCAGCAGCAGAGGCCACCACCTTCACAGCAGCCTTTAAATGTTACAGCGCTCAATCTGAATTCTGCTATTTCTATCATACCAACTAGTTCACAAAGAAAGCAGCAAGAACAAGGGCAGTTTGCTGTTCCACAAAATAAGCAAAACAAATCGCCAATCAATGATCAAGTTGAACGACCACCGAGACCACCGACCGTGGATCTTACTCAGGATACTCCGCCACAGATGCCAGTGGTTAGGCGTGGTCGGCCACCTAGGTGAGAATTATTGTTTGCATTCTATCGTTACCTAATTATGCCATTATACTTTCCTAGTTGATGATTAGCTTGTAAGCCACAATAAGACATATCTTTTCCAGAGCATTACTAACGTGTCAGGTATGCGACAAGAACTTTCAAAATCAAGACATGTTAACACAGCATATGGCGACTCATCGAACGACAAGCAAACTGCTTCATAGGTAAGCTATAGTTTTCTCACTAGTAGGTTTTCTTTTTCTTTTCAAATAGTAAAACACACGGAATAAAACTGATCAATTCCTTTCTTTTCAAGGTGCAATCTTTGTCCAGCTCAATATCCCACAGTTCAGGCATTGACAACGCACAAACAGACTTACCATAAAGAAGTCGATACCGTGGCACAAAATGGAGGCACAGAATTGGCTTTGCCGGTCGTGGATCTAAAATCGCCGCATGTCCTGAACCGCTTGGCGAACTTGGGCATTCAAAGTTACATACCGTTGTCGCAGCTAAGTGCTCAAACTGGTGGTTATTTCGGTTTACCTATAATCACAATAGACGGCGCAAGAAATACAAGCATCTGTAATTTGGGTGCGCTTGGTGCTACCTCCATATTAAGTCTCGGTCCTCTTAAGCATATATCGAACGGATAAACTGTGGACGAACTCACATTTGGCCTATTCCATGTGTGCAATCACACTACTATTTTATTATCGTTCTTATATTCAAATTGGTTTACTTGTTGCTGTATTGCCAATGACCATGACACACATGACATGTCCTAATTTTTGAGGAGAAAACCGTGATATAGTTTAAGTAAAGTCGTCATAAATGCGACATTTTATATATAAAGAATATATTGAAATATGTTCTTTATGTAAGAAATCCATGCGAGATTTGTGAATTCTTTTTAATCTTATTATGAAAAGAGAACGGTCGACGACTGGTTTAGACATAACATTTGTTAATTTATATTTATAGACTTAAAGCAATACAGTATTCTTCGCATGAAAACTTTTCTGATTAAAATTATACTACATTTTGATAAAATAAGATTTTAAGACACAGTTAAATCTAGAAAATTAACCCTTTTGCTACGGCAGAGCGCTGGCCGAGGAAACGTTATCGTCATACGAGAGAGCCGCGAATGCGCTTTGCCACGGACAGAGTTTAAAATTCATTATTTATAATAATGCGATAGATTTATATCTTACAATAACTATTTCATTTGTTGCTATAAACAAATGAATATAAAGTTTCCTACACTAAACAAGTCTAACAAATTAAATTTTTAGAAAACAAGAAACTTATCATGAAACCGTTTGTTGTGTAGATGTAGGGGAGAGTGGAGATCCTTGGGCAGTCGGAAGGGTTGCACATTGCCTTTTAAATCTTCCTACGTAAAGTTTAGGAAGATACCTTGTCCTCACAGTATTTAGTCGCTGTTACAAACAGTCAAAGTGGCGTTCTCCTAAACTGTATACAGGAAAATTTAAAATGTAATGCCCAACCCTTCTGACTGCCCGAGAGTCCCATTCTTTCCTAATTTTTCTGTGTACATATAATAAATATAAGACATTCTGGACATGTACATAGATATAAAAACAAAGTTGCGTACTTCGATTAATATTTTGAAGATTTATTTAAAAGAGAAAATGAAAAACCTCTAGACCTGTTTGGTTCTTGCGGACATTTTATATTTATTTATACAATAAAAGTATAAATAAAAAAGGCCAATGAGAGTCAGCGCGGATAACAATGCGCAATCAAAAAACCTGATACAATTAAATCAGTTTATCATAATAGCAGTTCATATCAAAACAACAAAACGAACGTTTCGACTCGCTTTGGAGTCATCCTCAGCATAATAGTAATCGTAAATAAAAGAAAAAAGAAAATCTAGCCGACATCAGTCCATGTATGGTCTAGTTATTATATGTTTTATATTTATTTATATTTCTCGTTTCTGTTTGAATTCTTACCAGAACAAAATTGCTCACGATGTAATAGAAAATAATTTAGCGCCATTACCCAGATTTAAAAAAAAAGGACTTGTTTGGTTTTTGTAAGAAACCCTTCAATTGCTTTGTAATAAATTGCAACGAATTTAAACAACACATTTGTGTAAGGATACATTACGAAATATACTGATTGTTTAAAATAGTTACACTGTTATTATTATGCTGCAAATGTATTGACTATTGAAAGTTCATTATTTACGTTATTTATGTAGATTTTCAATATTATTAGTTTATTTCGGAATGCACTAAAAATATTTTTGAAATGCTTTGGACATGAGTGTTTAAAAGAACTCAGTACTGATCGGTTTAATCGTTATTAAGATCAGATCTCAGATACTCGCAATTCACCAACTCACATAAAGATACACGGGACGATGCGCGTTTACTTGACATGCGCCACTATTATTTCTTGATATTCTTGATACTTTTAAAACATTTGTAAGACGCTTTGTGATAGACGTGTATGAAAACTTATTCTTTAGCTTTGTGCATGGCAAATACGTTAAATAATTTTGCATTGCAGCGGCTATTCGTGTGTAGAAACAGCCTAGTACTCGGTGGTTATGCACTGTGGCCATTCGTAGCTAAAGGGTTAAAATACGACGAATGTAATATATCAATATAGAAGGAATCTTAAATCACGAATTATTTTGTATATTTTTTTTTAATAAAAATATCAAAAATAGAAAAATTTCTCTGCTATACTTAAATGTTCCATATGTATTTATTAATTATTTAGCAAAAAACTGTAAAGATAATCTTTCTTTGTTATCATAATGCTTTAGCTTTAAGGTACATCTAATAAAAAGTTATACGATTTCTATCATCGAAAAACTGTATTGACAGTACCAAATATAAAAATATTAGGTTGTGCTATATAAAATTGTTGGTACTCTATTCAGTTAAAAATTGACAAATTAATAAAATTGAGATAAAACATATATCAAGTTGTATTATCCATAGTGCAACAGTATTGAACTTTACAATTTTCTTTGACTATTGAATTGTTTTTAACTTTCTTCTAGAAATAAAAATGGGATGAAAAAATTGTGAATACTTTTTTTTATATGGATTTGAAATTACAATGTAATATAGCCCAAACAAGTTAGAAACGTTGACGCAATCTTTGCGTGCATGTAAGAGAGAATTTTGTTAATGAAAGGACTTTAGTGGCGATTTATCAAATTTTATTTTGTGTGAATCTAAATTTCGAAAATTAAATTAAATAGTCCTAAATTTCAACTCAGTTGATGCATATTTTAATGGAATAAACTTTGTTCCTTTTGTTCTTTGCTCTAAAATTTTTATTTTAATCTCAAAACAGCAATTTTTTTATGGTACAGCCTCTAATGCATGACAAAAGATTTTATATGTGCAATATATGTGATGAACTATGCTGATGTACCTAATCAGACAGAATTATTTTGTCAAACAAAAAACTTGAAAAGATTATATTGATAAAATTATATCTAATATTGTTACATCTCAAAAGACTTATTTATTCTGATTGTTCATGTTCTGCGCGAAATTTGTGAATAGATTGAATAAAAGATATGACATTTTATATTAAAAATATTTCTTTATAAAAATAGAAATATTTATTTGTGTAAATTATTTACACCACAAATTTTCTTTTGAATTGTGTGTAATTTTCATAAACGTAGATGCCTATTCTGTAACCTTAATGATGTCGTTATGGTATTGTTACATACGGTTTTTGTATCATGTAATAGTTGTGTAACGATATAACATCATTAAGATTATAAAATGGAACACTAAATCTGAAATGCAAAAATTTAATATTTTTTAGAGTTCTATTGGATTGATACATAAGTTCATTTGGTTCTTTTTTTCAATGTATCATTTGTAATTTATATTTCTTTGAAAAAAAGGTAAAAGATTCGAACGAACTTATATAACAACCCAATACATTATTTGTTGGAATCTGGCACATTTTAATATTTTAGCTTTCTGAAAAAATCATGATCTTTTAAAAAGAAAAACTGATATTTTTAACATTAAAATATTATATTTTAAGGTTAAAATTATTTAACTTTATGTAATATAAAAATATGTTCTCTTACCGAATGGTCAGAATGAATAAACCCTTTTAAAAATATTACACTTCTCGAAACAAGCAGCGTTGATATGTTGATAAGAAAAATATCTCGATATTTTTTTGTTCTAAGAGAAAAACTTATTTTGTAATTTACAAAATATCAAAACGCAACTTATTAAGTTGTACATACTTTTGTATAAAGAAAGAGGCAAAAGGGATTAAAAATATATTCCTTTATACTTGAACACTGTTTTATAAAAATATTATCATGTACGCATTATATATCATATGCAATCTTTATTTATTATCATTCCTATTAGTTATACTTAACATGCAAATAAGTATTTTCATTCTCTATGTATACTTTACGTCTTCGTATTATCCAATTATACTTATTCTTTACATATATGTTATATCATTCTTTGTATTAATTTATATACTTTAAATAAGCGGCCATTTGTCTGTCGAATTTGTAGAAACGATTTATCATCGCGAGCGACTGATAATGAGATATTAAAATATTGTATATGTGTGTATGATAATAAAAAGAATGTACATATATATGTATATATACATATGAATATTTCCGTCGCAAATCCGAATGTACAAGTAAGAACAGTTGGGCATTGTATTGTTCACCTTCGTTTTTAAGCAGAACTCTTAAAAAAATATATTTAAATAAATACATTTAGACGATTTTGTTCCTTTGTAGTCTAATACAAGGCGTGATTCCGAGACGTTAATTGATCTCTTGTTTCACATGTCTGACAACATTTCGGCTTTATTAGTTCCTCAAATGATTCTCGTCGTTTAAAAAAAGAAGAATAATATAGATATGTTACTTTTTTTATTCGACTCTTTTATTGCGATTTCCCTACCCACTAGCATTGTGTAAAATCGAGTTTGTCGTTAACAATATTATAAAAAATTAGGAAAAAGATTAACTATATTTTATATACATATGTATATGCGTGTGTACATATATTTATATAAGATATCCCAAACAAATTACCGGTCGTATGTAGAGCGGACTAAACTGAGTCGAAAAATCCTGTACCATTTTTGCGATTCTCGCAATAATTAACGGCTGCGGAGTGTGCTATCAGCACTACTGCGCCATTTTATTTTTTTTTATGTTTAATGACTGATATAGATATAGAATGACGGAATTTAGAGCTAATAGTGCGCTCTTCGAACGCAGGAAACGAGTTATTAATTTATAAAGTTAGTCGAATTTGTCCGATCTACTGCTAAATCCAAAGGCCCGACAAAATGTGGCCTTTGATAGAGGTTGCTAGACATGTGGAAGTTGTTTATAAATTGGCTATGCAGGAACGACGCGTAGAGCACATCTCTAAAAAATCTTGCATACTTAAAAATGATGACTGTTTGGCGGTTGTATCTTTCAGTGTGCTTAAATTTGGCGGTAATTTGGGCGAATTCAGCTATCTTTATAAATTAATAACTTGTTAATTATTGTGTTGTGAAAACCGCAAAATGGTACAGAACTTTTCGATTCAGTTTAGTCCGCTCTACTTACCCGTTAAAATAAAATGGCACAGATCCAATAATCATTATCGCGTATAACAAAAAATTGTTTTATAACAATTACATTATAGCTGTTTAATTTCATATAAATTTAAATGATTTATATATTTAATTTTTTTATTTCTTATTTATAATGATTATAGTTTTTTGGTATTCAAATAGAGTGCAACGATGGGCATTTACACGGTGCCTAAATGAAACGTGTGCTTCAGCACGGTGCCCAAGTGAACTGTGGGCATTTTTTCTGTATCCAAGTAAACTGGAAGCCGTACAAATGCTCACCGGCTTTCATTTGGACACTGAAAAAAGCACGCATTTCACTCGAAGACCGTGTTGAAGCACACGTCTCAATTGGAAACAAGCTAAAATGCTGGGATTTCACTTGAAGACCGTGCTGAAGCACGCATCTCAATTAGACACAAACTAAAATTCACTCGAAAGCACTACTGAGAAGCACTTGTCTCTAATTGGACACAGGCCAAAATTGACGAATTTCATTCGAAAAACGTCCCAGTAAACGAAAATTGATTGAAAATTTGTAATCCATTTTAATTCATTTGAATACATTTTGGATTAAAAGACAGCAATTAAGTCATTTCAATCCTATATCATGGATAAAAATGGATTGGATAAACAGTGAAAACTTTTAGAGTAAAAAAAATAAAAAACACTTTATTTCAATCCCATTTCATGGATTAAAATGGATATTATATAACCCGTATAACTTTTTGAATTGAAAAAAATAAAAATCCAGTAATTTTGATCTCACTTTATAGATTAAAATGGATTCAAGGAATTTTTAAACTTTAATTGGATAGAAATGGATTCGTGTGGTCATTGTCGAATCCAAATTCTTGATTTTTTGAATCCATTTTTATCCATGTATTTTAAATATTTTGAATCCATTTTTTAATTAACTGGGGTGCTGATAAGCACATGTGTAAATTGGACACGGGTCAAAAATTGATGGATTTCACTCGAAAACAGTGCTGAAACACTTGTGTCAATTAGACACGGAGCTAAAATTGACGGAATTTACTCGAAAACTGTGCTGAAGCATTTTTGTGTTAATTAGAAATGGGACTGAAATTTACCGATTTGACTCGAAAATCGTGCTGAAGCATTTAGTGAAGGCATGAAGGCCTATTATTGCAATCCTGTTTAATATTATCGCCTTATTGCTACACATTTACTTATGTTTATATGATAAATTAATAATCTCATACTTTTTATTCAAATAATTAAAAGAAGCAGCAATAATTAGGACACTGACATTATAATTGGGATAGCTATTGTTCTCGAATATAAGTAGTGTGGAAACTCGCTCGCTCGACACTCGCGCTCTCTGATTTATGAGGACCATTAATTTAAAAAACGTGAGTTTAAAGAAGGTGGCACGACATGAGGACACACTCGAGTGTGTACACTCAAGCGCTTAATAAGCTCATTTTGGTTCCCGCAGGAATTACCATCGGTACGCATATACAAGGTGTCCCATTTATTTTATGTCCCAACCCAAATAACTTTTTTATTTTTGATCTTAGAAAAAAATGTTTCAGACAAAAGTTGTATGGCTTTGAGGGAGACATAAGATGGTGTCATTAGTTTGACCTTGAATAGTTGTTTGAAGGTCACGTGAAGGTTACCTTCAATTTCTTAAATGGGACCCTACTTTTTATTGCACATTATTTTTGTAGATTATCTCGAGAGCTTTCCAAAACACTATAATTAAGTACCTTTTCGTTAAGTACTTGTTAAGTTATAAAGCAAGAGCGGTGTATGTGTACACAATTTTTGTAGATTGTAGAAAATATCGCCATTTAATACTTGAAATTTCTATCGTAGTCGCAAAGATAATTCGAGACGGTGGAAGATGCCATAATAAACTGCAGATTGACCAGGAAAAAGAATTTTACAACACAACTTTAAACAAGACACAACGTGAATCACTATTCGACATATTCAGTAATGATAGCGTTATTCGTCGAGCGGTTCAATCGCACTCAAAAATGGCATGTGGAAACTGTTTACGCTTAATACATATAACACGTAGAAATTATAAATGGAGTATCAAATTTACGACGCGCGAAAGCATCGAATTATTGGCATGCGACCTCCATCAACATTACTTAAATTCCGCCGACAAGTCCTGTACGGAAAAAAAATTCGGTTCAAGTAAATGCTCTAAATAAACATCCAATTTATGATCTAAAAAATTTTGTTGGCGTAAAGAAAAATTTTCCATATTTTTTTAAAGTACATTACATAGAACTTGCAGAACTTTTACACTTTATTCTTGCAGGCAGCTCATACGCATGTTAAAGAGCATCAATATTTTCTTGGCAAATGTAATACTTTGAGCATTTTTACGAAATTTTTTTGTAGTCTTGTAATTATGGCTGATTACACAGGTCTATAAAATTGAGAGGGGGGGGGTCTTGTGCTTTGAACTTTGAATGATGTTTCTATAGGATTTCGATGCGCTGAAAACGACTACGTTGTCCGTTTTTTCCATCACCCTCTTTTTTTTAAATAATCGCAAAAACAATTTTTTTTCAAACTTGATTTTTTATGAATTTTTTCTAACTAAAGAAAAAATGATAGCGAGGTCAGCTTTACTGCATTTTATACAGAAATATTCCCACAATACTGAAAATATTTTTCGCAACTTATGAAAATGTTTTATGCAAATCGTAAACAAAAAAACTTTGAAAAATCGTGAAAAATCGTAAAAAAATAATAAATTTTGAAATATAAAACCAATTAATTCGAAAGAAAAAAAATCTTAAAAAAATATTTGACCATTTAGGCTTATAGTTGTATGTTTCTAGTTTAAGGCCGGTATTCATAGTCGATTCTTATTTCAAGATCATCTTAAGTATTGTCTTAAGATGCTGATACGGCTCTCTGATTGGTTGATGGCATCTTAAGATGGTACTTAAGACGATCTTAAATATAAGAACGGACTATGAATACCGGCCTAAATCTTTTTTTGAAAAATTAATTTTCGACCATTCGTTAAAAAAAATTATTGAATTTAAAGCATAAATGCATCCCGCGGACGGCGTCACCTACGGTGCGCGATCACACTCGAGAGAATGTCCTCTTGAGTTTTTCCATCATCTTCCATTTTTTAAATAATCGCAAAAACAATTTTTTTCGAATTTAACTTTTTTATGATGTCCTCTCGAATCTGGTCGTGTATCAGGTAATGCACGCGCGGGATGCATTTATGCTTTAAATTCAATAACATTTTAACAAGTGGTCGGAAATTAATTTTTCAAAAAAAGATTTAAACTAGAAACATACAACTATAAGCCCAAATGGTCAAATATTTTTTAAGATTTTTTTTCTTTCAAATTAATTGGTTTTATATTTCAAAATTTATCATTTTTTACGATTTTTCACGATTTTTTCAAAGTTTTTTGTTTACGGTTTGCATAAAACATTTTTATAAGTTGCGAAAAAATATTTTCAGTATTGTGGAAACATTTCTGTGTAAAATGCCGTAAAGCTGACCTCGCTATCATTTTTTCTTTAGCCAGAAAAAATTCATAAAAAAATCAAGTTCGAAAAGAATTGTTTTTGCGATTATTTAAAAAATGAAGGGTGATGGAAAAAAACGGACAACGTAGTCGTTTTTAGCGCATCGAAATCCTATAGAAACGTCATTCAAAGTTCAAAGCACAAGACTCTCCCCTAAATTTTGTAGACTCATGTTATCTGTCAAACGAAATAGTCGACATAATTCGTATTTTGGGTGAAGCTGGAAGTAATTATAGTACAGCGGAAAGGCTATATGCTAAAAGGTATCCTAACAGACGTCGAAGAAAGACCATAAGAAAACTCATCGAGAGAGCACAGCAGGTCAGTTTAAATAGTATACGCCAAAAATCGGAGTCAAATGCAGCAAATTCATTGGTTGTCTTGGATGCAACTGTATTGAATCCCTACATTTTCACCAGATAAATCGAGAGACAACACGGCATATCAAAATCGACAACAAATCGTATAATTAAAATAAATAGATTCCATCCCTACCATATCCATCTAACCCATCAATTAGAACTAATAAGGAAAGGGACGGAAGTGTCCCCCTCCGATTTTAACGAGCCTTTAATATGTTGTAGTACAGATAAAAATAAGGGACACGTATTTTTTTATACGTGCCCATACTCATCTTTAGGGGGTGAAATACCCCTTTGAAGAAAATCGGTTTTTTTCTGTCGAAGCGTATATCGTCGAAACTATAAGAGATAAAGAAAAATGTTCTAATTGAAAGTTGAATGGCTTGAAGAGTATTTTATAACAGTGATAAAGAAATTTTAAAAAAAATTTTTTTATACTTTCCCCCACCACTTACCTATTTTTTTCAAAATTTTTATTTCTTTTTATAAGCAAAATAAAGCTTATTTTATTATGAATTTAATGATATATGATAAAGTTATGTTGCGATATTTCCATTTTCCAAAAATAATTAAAAACTACTCCATAACGCATGGTACGCGCACCCGTCCGTGCACTATGGAAGTGTCCCCTTTCGATTTTGACGAGCCTTTAATATGTTGTAGTACAGATAAAAATAAGGGACACGTATTTTTTTATACGTGCCCAATCTCACTTTTAGGGGGTGAAACCCCCCCTTGAAGAAAATCGGTTTTTTTCTTTCGAAGAGTATATCGTCTAAATTATAAGAGATAGAGAAAAATGTTTTAATTGAAAGTTGAATGGCTTGAAGAGTACTTTATAACAGTGATAAAAATTTTTTTTTAATTTTTTTATACTTTCCCCTACCACTTACCTATTTTTTCAAAATTTTTATTTCTTTTTATAAGCAAAATAAAGCTTATTTTATTACAAATTCAATCGTATATGATAAAGTTATGTTGCGACATTTTCATTTTAAAAACCATGCGTAATGGAGTGGTTTTTAATTATTTTTAGAAAATGGAAATGTCGGAACATAACTTTATCATACATCGTTATAAAATAAGCTTTATTTTTCTTATAAAAAGAAATAAAAATTTTCAGAAAAACACGTAAGTGATGGTGGAAAGTATAAAAAAAATTGAAAAAAAATTTTTTAAATCACTGTTATAAAGTACTTTTCAAGCCATTTAACTTTTAATTAGAACAATTTTTTCTATCTCTTATAGTTTCGACGATATACGCTTCGAAAGAAAAAAAAAGATTTTTTTGAAAGGGATGTTTCACCCTCTAAAAGTGAGGATTGGCACGTATAAAAACATACGCGTCCCTTATTTTTATCTGTACTACAACATATTGAAAACTCGTCAAAATCGGAGGGGGACACTTCGTAAACGTTCCTTGTAAGATTAAAAATAAGAAAGTTATTTGAGGTGGGACATTAAAATGGGATACCCTGTATATACATTGCGATTGCATGATCGGTGCGTTCCGAGTCACGCATGAAGCGCGTAAACTGCATGAAAAGTCGTTCCGATTTAACCAATGCACGCATAGAAAGCGCTTTGATAGCGCTGAAGATTCCTTAGATTGTACTAACCGTCTAAATTTTTTGCACTCTTCCCAGCGCATTGACTGCTTCTCCTTCGTAAGGCAGTCTGTGCGTTTTATGTATTGATGCATTCTGTGCGTTTGTTGCATGATTCGGAACGCGCTCAGATTGCACTGATTACATACTGAACGCAATAGACGAGAGAATTGACTCTATAAGTGGTACGATAATATTACTTAATGTTAATAAAAAGTAGTTATATGTCCATTTCTGATAATATATATTACATGAATATTATGTGAGAAGTAAATAATATTTATTTACTTCAATATTTTAAATTATCGGGAATATTATAATTTTCAAATGTAAAAATCAAAATAAAATAAGCTAATAAGAGCCGATACAAGATTTTCGTGTGAATGTAATATATTTTGTTATTAATAACAAAATTCATATGTTTCGACCCTACTTTCGATCATTCTCAGTGAAATCACAAAAATGTCGCAAATTCACATAAAATAATTATTTAAAACAGAAATCTGCTAAAACTTGCGCGAGATTATTTACTTTTGTGCTGTTGTCACAAGACCGTTGTTTGATTTAGCGGATTATCTGTAAAATCTTCTCATCGATTTTAATATGTGAATTTTTACAAATTTTGTATTATATATATTGTTTGTTAATTTTGTTTTAGTTTATACAATTTCACATGACGTATATCTTTCACTTTTTTACTACATCATCAATTTGACGAAGCATCATCAATATATAGGACATTAATGCAATATTCCTATAATATTATAATAATATTAAAAATTAAAATATTATATTGAA
>QKQZ01002455.1:0-11172 GCA_003595255.1 Solenopsis fugax | reverse complement strand
ATAATTTGGATATAAAAATAGGAGTTAATGGTATAAATTAAATAAATTATAAGCCTTTAAAGATAAGTATCTCATAATAGGCAACTTTACCCTATTACTCATGCAAAACTAACATTTTGTATTATAATTATCAAAATTATTTCATTTTATCATAGTACAGGTTACATTGTCGTAACAACAATTTAAGAATGAATTTAGTCATGAACAGTTAAAAGTGTCAGATTCTTGACATGAGTTTTTGGAAATCGCTTTTCACAAAAAATCACATTATATGTGTTTACTTACTTCGATGGAGCCATTTAATACACTTTGACGACTGCTTTCCGATAATGTTTAGATACTTTTAATCAGCTGTGTTTTATTATGGACACAAAACAAATTACGGTGGCGTCATTCGGGTCAATGGCATAATTCGGTACATTTACCTTATTTCGTAAGCTTCGCGTATCTGTATTTATCATCGCGAGTATTTTGCCACTGTCCGACTTCTTTTTGCCAGTTGTTGCGAGTTGGTGCGAGTTGTGGCCGACGTCGCAGAGACGACTCAAGTAGGCTTCTTTGCAAACGGGTATAAAGTACAAGGCCCACAAGACGTGCGGCGTAAGAAACTCGGGCGATAACCGGCGTATCTCGGTTTATGATTAACGTCGTAACAAGGGCGACGATTGTGGCTAATTAATTCCAGATTTGCAATGCAAAGCCCGATACCGTCCGGAAGCACGCGCGGCGGCCGTTGCAAACCGAGTCCTCTCGGATGTCTCGATTATGTGCTTCGCTTTTGCTTACATAATATTTTACATACACCGTGAGACACGATGTCTGGCGAGCGCGGTACTGTATCTCTGCCAGAACAATATCCCCATTATATCGGAGAAAAAAAATCGTAATAATGGAAAGGGTATCGTCTTTTAAAGTTTCATCGTAATTCCGCCTAATGGATACTCGTTCGTAAAATGAAGATGCTAGACGCGTAGCTTTCGCTTCTCGATGTAAATGTCACGAAGGAAATTAAGCCGTCGGCAAGATTCCGATGACGTTTAAAGATCTTGGCGCGCGAGCGCTCGTTATTCGTCCGGGATCCAAAAGGCTAAGGTCAACTAGCTGCTTAGGTCCATTAACATTGACCATAAGACGCATAAAAGAAAACCGGCGCCACTGTCACGCCCTCCTGACACACCCAGCACTACGTCAGGTGTAACAGTCTTATCTCGCATGCACCTGGTATCGTCGACCCAAAATCATTAACGGCGTGTTGTCTATCGCGACGTTACGCGCGTTATACGCACGCACGCGCGGGGGAAATCTCTTAAATGGAATTCCGAGCGTTTGTCTTGCGATTAGGAGTTGCGAATTGTTACCTGCACAACTATCTCTCGATCGAGGTCGCGTCGCACCGTGCCGCACCGCGTGCGTAGAGTTCCACGATATCGAATGAACGCACGATACGCAATCGCGTAATGCGTACACCGAACGATAACTAACGCGTAAAGTATCACGCGCGTGTATATGTGAAGTGGAACGCGAGCCCGCGCGTTTACCTTCCACACGCACGTGCGACATGTAACGGAAATGTAAGAAGGCCTCGTGTAAGGGATCGCGGGGTCGTCACATAATACGTATTGTGTCGCTCAAGAAAAAAAAAAAAAATAGGCGTCTCGTTCTCTATGTAATCGCGTCCAGTGCGCGTAGAAAAGGTAGCTCCAAAATCATAGCGATTGATGTACATATAGAGTAAAGTCGGTATTTACGCCGCGTTGGGATATACGCCGCAGAAGTCAGAAAAAATAGAAAGAATAAAGATAGTTTGCTTACAATCACTTTGTTATGTGCCTTTATGCTATATTAGTAGAGGAGAAGAGGGTATTATGGCTACTGTGGACATTATGGCTACTACCATTATCTCCAATGGTGGTAGCCATAATATCTACAGTAGCTATAATACCCTCTTCTTCTCTATTGTGTTGTGATTTCAGTTCTTTATTGTTAATATTAACGAAAATATCGTGAGTTGAATTGATTTTGTCATGTAGAAGTAGCGCAATCGTGTATTACGATCTACGTAAAATGATTACTGTGGGAAATGTAAAAGGCATAATGATTATTTCATGATATGTAAATGTAGAGCGGTAGTAAAGGATGGAATACAAGCAAGATACAAGTGCATAGCTTTTGTATTCTTTATTTAGTTTGATATCTTGTACATTCCACTTGTTTAGCATATATGGCATTTTCAGTGAGCGGGATTTATGCCGTAATACAGACGCAGCGTGATTGAAAAGCAGCACTTGCCCCTATGTTGAGAATACAATGTGCACATATCTGCACTTTGTTAATGTCTGTGCATATTAATTTCTTTAATATTGCATTATTATTACTGTACTTGTTCCCTAATAAACTTTGTAAACACATTTTGTAAGTCATTATGTTATTTTATATCATATTTGTAAATGTTATTTGTAAATTATCGATGCGTCGTATATCTTACACATAAGTTGTAAATCCCATCACTTTTTTTATACGACAAAAATGCGAGAATTTTTTTAAGTTTCTTTTTCAAGTTTAAGAAAAGAAATATTTCATATTTACAATTTTTTTTTATAATAGTAAACAGTATGAAATTTTCATTGGTATAATTTATTTTCCTTAAACACAGTAAATAATACTTGATAAATTAATTTTTCGATAGCTACGGCGTATATACCGACTTTATCCTATACAGTCGAGCCACCCATATTCGAAATAATAGAGAGACAAAATTGTTCGGATAATAGAATAAACGTGGCGCGTGCACATTTTTATATTAAATTTCATTTATTCAAACAGAAACTTAAATTTTTAACAAAAGGACTTCATATATTCAAAAAAACTTAAATTTTTTACGTAAAGAAAACAAAATTAACATTTGATGTTAATGGAACATTCGGATAGTAGAACGTTCGGATATTAAAGTATTCGGATAATGGAACTTAGGATATGGAAGGCTCTACTGTACATATCAATGGAACGAACGCCTGAGAAACACGTCCGTCTTATATTCTCAAAGGCGGGATTTCTCCGAATAAATTCAGGAAATTTGATCTTTTTCTCGGAGGAGATATCGCGATCTTATCCTCTCAGTAATTATAATTTTGTTGTATTAACATTAAGCCTGATAGCCACGCAATCTGAATTATTTACGACGGGGATGCGTGTCGGATGTAGGCGCGCGTGTGTAACGTCCGTGCGTGATGACGCGGGATTACGTCGAGTTGGGCTCGACACGGTGGAAGATGAGGAGCCTCCTGCCTCGGGGAGTCAGGGGAGCGTGGGATGGACCAAGATCAAGACGAGAGGCGCGAGAACGAGACGGGCGAGACGGACGAGACGCGAGCCGACGAAAGTGCGACGCAGAGAGCGGCAGACCGCGTCGAGATCCCGATTCTAATATTGTCCTAGGCATCGGCCGGTCCACCTCGCTCAGTGAACCGACCGGACTCGGCACCATCGGCCACGAAATACACGCGTCTGATTGCCACTGTTCTCTTTTTTTTTCCGGACGGAAAAGCGACTCGCGATCGCTTTGCGTGATCGCGTGGTGTCGCGAGCCGTTTCGCTCGTAAGTAGGAATAGGTATGCGATTGTGCGCGCAACGGTGACGGGCTCGCACAACTCGCGACGCTTCGACGAGAGCGAGATCGGACCGTCGGTGACGGCGCGGGGAAAGCTCGCCGGAAAATCAATCGAGTAAAACGAGTCCAGGGGAAAATACGGGAGGAAATACACGGCGGTGAGTGGCAGCGAGCGAAGCAAAGTGCGCAAAGGTCCGCTCGCTGCGGAGATTGGACTCGCGCGATCTCTGACGATCCTTTGTGAGAGAGATAGAGAGAGAGAGAGAGAGAAGAGATACAGAGCGATACCACGAAATGTAAAATTAACATGCTAAAAGATATATAAGTTGAGAACGGTATGATATGTAGACGTCTCGCAAACTGAAATGTAATATTGATAATGAGTTTTCGGAAATTTGATTGTGCTTAATTAAAATGTCAAAATATTAGTTCTTCTGTTCAGATGAGCGATACTGTTAACATGCTATTAAAAAATTGTTCTCAAAATTTGTGTCAAACTGTCTACGAAGATTCGCAATTTTATTATGAATGTAATTAAAGACATCAATCGAATTTCCGTAATGAAACGGTGGCCTAGAAAGCGTTTTATCAACTACATCATTACTGAACGTGTGTAAATTTACGCGATTTAGTCTCTTCACTGATAACGCGTTTCAAGCACATGTCCAACGTTTCAAATGTATATCAAGCAAATGAAGCGGACGAAAGCTTCTAGGTATATAAAGCAAAATCGACGTATCTCTCAATTTCTCTTTTCCATTCATATCAAATCGTGTATATTTTTATAAGCAAATCGTGTATATTTTTATATGCTGAAAAAAAAGTCTGGTTATAACTATCAAATGTATAGTGAAATAGTATCAATGAAATATTTTATCAATATAACCAAAAATAATTTTATTTTACTAAATGTTTAATAACTTATACCAGATTTGATAATACTTACTAAACATTCAGTAAAATAAAATTATTTTTGGTTATATTGATAAAATATTTCATTGATACTATTTCACTATACATTTGATAGTTATAACCAGACTTTTTTTTCAGTGTATATATACTTTTCTACTTCTTGTATTTAGGAGGAAAGGAACACACGCATTGAGAGCATGGGGGAAAATGAAACGAATGTAGAAAGTACACTGAGAGAAATATTTGGTAAAATCAACCAAAGTTTGGTTGAATAGTGATCAAATGAATTTTATAGTGATAATTACTAAATATATAAGTTATTTTGACCAAACAATTTGTAGCCTTAACCAAATAATTATTTTCATACAACAAATTATAAAAAGTTTTGTTAAATGTAACTAAGTTTTTGGTAACTCTGAAATTCATTTGATCACTATTCTACCAATCGATTTCTCTCAATGTATAGTCATAAAGAATAGATAAATATATATTTAAGTATACACATATTTGATTGGAGTTTGTTATGTTTTCGATTCAAAAATTTACACTGTTAAAAAAACGCAGCTTGTTTAAAATTTAATGTAATATAAACTTTAAACAAATATATTAAAATATTATTTTAATAGAAGGAAGCAAAATGCAAGCAGATGTATTAAAAATATTTAATGTTGTCAAAAGTGCACTAAATTTTATGCATAAGTACACAATATACTTTTCAGTTATAAATACATTAAATTTAATGTAATTGTGTAACTTGACAGTAACATTGAATTTTTAACAGTGTATATTTCGAACGCGTCATTAAAGTCCGAAATGTCGTAAATTACATTACACGCGAATTTATCTGGCTGCGAGGCAGTTTTATCGGAGAACATGTTTGCCGCAATATCGAGTGTCTCAAAGTGATTTTGCATCCCTTGTTGTTTCAACCCTATTTTCATCCCGTTTTTCATCTTTTCGTCGACTCATTTTTATTCACTCGATAGCTGTTCGTTTTATGCTGAAGGAAATTTTTTTAACATCGCCGAAAGGATGAACTATTCTCGCTTTGTAGAGCGCAGTGAATTTACGTCGACTAAAAACGGTCGTGGCTTGCCATCGATCGCAAGCCGAGTGCAGGTCACTATTGTGCGGGGTTATTATCGGGCGACTTGCAGGTGACATCGATAGGATCGGCTTGACCCGGCATTGGAAACGATCGATCTTTTTATGTAAATTAAAGATGATCCTCTATTAGAACGCGAAATCGGGAGAACGACTGAAGATGAGCGACAGGGGTCTTGCGAGAAGGAAATTTCAACTGGTTTTTTTATTTCTCTTTGGATATTTATTTCATACAAATTTTACGTATGCTCCACTTTACTATCGCATGGTAAATGTGGGATTATTTGGGATGTTCGAGAGAAACTTGAGACGCGACCGGCCAGCGTACGGGCTATTTTGAATTCGGAAAGCTTCGTGCAAGCCCCTCATCGATCGAAGGCCACCGGGTGGCGAGTATCAAGGAGCGAACGTCAAAGTACCCGATGACCGCGGGTATATGCTTTTATTGAAATTATATCCGCGGGCGAAAGCCTCCGCCTCCGGAACGGCTTGGTCGCGTGATGTATTATTTTTAAACGAGTTACCTCACCGACGCGTTTTCGCTTTCGCGCTAACGATTTCCGTCACGTGAGTGCGTTCCGAGCGTTGAGAATCGTGCGAAGCTAAAGCCATTGAGAGTTAAGTTCGTGCCATTATTCATCATCGTGTTAAAACATTCGCGATTAAAGCGAATACCCACGGACCCGAGGATGCAAGTGATTTAACGCGACGTGAGCTGCAATACGTAACGCAATGGTAAATCACGACGGCGCGGCGCTTCGGAAAATTGGGTGTAGAAATTAATTGGAGACTTAGCCCGGCCTACGACGTAATCCGCGGCTATTAGTGGCGGCTCGGATGCAGGGATCGGTTACCGAATACGAATATTTCATCGCAACTAATCCGGCCTTGTATTCCGTTCTGCACAGGAGTTTGGATTTTAATTTATCGCACGCGGGAAACTAAATGGGAATTTCTTGTGCGCGTTATTCATGAGTAATTAAGATGATCGTAAGAAATTATCGCGAAAGGTAATACGCTTTCTTCGCTTTCTTTGCTTGCCCAGCGTCTGTGAAAAATATGCACAAGTTATCGAGACGCAAAGTTTCTATCTCTGGTAAAATTTTACCTTCACCTTGCTCTTCTCAAGCATCCACGTTGATAAGATTTCTCTCTCCCTCTCTCTCTTTCTCTTCTAAACGATATAAATAATCGAGGGTCGTGCGACGCCAGTCACATGGCGTCGTTGATTTCTTGAGTACGCGCCAAGCACTTGACGCGAGTTTGTACGAACTAAATTGAAGGGTTCCATAAATAAAGAGGACATTGTCTAGCGAAGAGATTGGAGTATCGGTCCTCATTGAGGACCGAGCATCCTGCTTATCGTACGGGGGAGGGTATATCCGCCACTGTAAATTCATGAAATGACGCCGGTACACGCTCCCCGGTCATTCGTCGTCCCGCTGCTGCGTCGTCCTTACTCTCGCCTCGTCAATTTACGATATCCAGGCGACATCGTCGACGGCATGCGCAGCGGGTTAATATCCGTTGTCAAGCTGCCGAGAACATGAGGGTCTGGTTTGTGTGACGCCGATAATTCGAGGGGGCGTCAATACGCCAGTCCTCGTCGCCTTCGTCGTCATCTCGCGAGCGCACACCGGGAGCTGTTAGTCGACTTTTACGCGGGACTGACGAACGTGCGAGACACGGCATTTCCGCCGATAAATTCGTTAATGCCCCATAATTCGTAGAGTAAGAATCCGCCGTGGCGCGGAAACAGGCGCATCAGGTGAACGCGATAGTATTCTCGCAGCGGGATAAGAGAAATGGCGCGTGTGGGGTGGGTAAGACAATCCCGTTTGAAATTTCTACTTTTTCTTTATTTCCAAAAATCGTGCAAACGGAATAGCAGAGAGTTTCCTCTTTCAAGGGAGAATTGAAAGGGAGAACTGGGATTTGTTTCGTCGAATTAACAGCGAGTTTGCGCGAGGTCAATAAAAAACCAAATTAAATAGTTAATTGCCTGGCTTTTCAGTATTTCTTTTGAGTAACTTTAATTTGCTACATTTGCAAATAATTCGCCTTTTATTGCTTTTATATCATCAGAACTATGTTATTGTTTCATTAACTACATGTGTGCCGCAGTAAAATTTTCCTTGAAAAATGATATCTGGCTGTGCCGAATATAAAAACATTTTTGACGTATTTTGGCTTATGGTTTTTTGATTATTTTTATAAGACACGATATTAAACGTTTTAAGCGATCGGCGAATATTCATACGATAGATATCGATGGCGAGCGTCGAGTGGATTTCGCGGCTGGAATATTGGATACTGCATAAATACCCGCGAAACGTGACTATCTAAACCAAATTTATATGGATATTTATACAGAGTGCCAATGTTACCGTAATGGATCATGCATAGCGATCGACATTATTTAAAAATACACACGGTGCAACAAATGTGCTTCGTGCACTAAGCGAGTATTAGGATAAAGTCGCCTATTATGGGATAGGTTCCTAATGAGGTACCGAGATTTCTAAACATTAATAAACGCATGTGGTTGGTATCATCATAAACTTGTCACTCTTGGGGTGAAATCTATTTAGTAGAAAATTCATTTTTAGATCATGCGTGCAGTTGCGGAAAAAAAAAATTTTTTGAAATTGGATGTTGTCAACATTTATTGAGATGAGTCTTTAAATCTTGTCTACTATAAAATAAACAAATATTTTATAAATTCTGCATGCAGCGATAAAGTCGTATTAATAGAAAACTACGGAATGTGATGGTTTGCTTAATTAGAAATATTAGATTTGGTGATCGTGAAACCGCAAAGCGTGGAACTCATAATATGAGGCACTCGAAAATCCCCATTTATTATTGCATATTCTGATTTCGAGAACTTTCTAAAATGATATAATAAAATTTTTCAGTGAGGACTTTCGAATTATGAGGCTTGAAAGTTATGGTCTTCAGCATTAGCACTGAGACTTTAAAATATCTCGAAGAAAATAGATTTTGGAGAAAAATGTTACGTACAAAAGTTTTTGAGTATCGAAAGAACACTATTTGATTGGTCAACTAGATTTTGAGTCTGGAGCCTAATTTGAACCTAGTAAGGTCCAAGTCGATAAGACCCATCTCATATAAAAAAAATCTTTGTATCTTATATTTGGAACCTTTTTTTGAATTAGCAAAATCGGCAATTTTGATAAAAAATTGTATATACAATAAAATAATAATTATTATCGATTGCTAACTTAAATATATTTACTATAATTTGTATATAAAAATAGGAGTTAATGATATAAATTAAATAAATTATAAGCCTTTAAAAAAAAGTATCTCATAATAGGTAACTTTATCCTATCGATCGATTCGGGCAAATTGCACGAATCTTCGGAAAGTAATTATTAAGTTACAGATGTATTCTAAGAGGATTTTTGATTAAGTATTAATTCAATTTGATTTATCTTGAGTGACGGGTGTATTAAATTTTCACTAGAAAGAGTAGAAAGTTGAAAACGATTCAAAATACAGATCTATGACAAGAGTCTGTAAAGTGGACCGATTCGTCATTTCGCGTATAATTACCGTTTTAAAGGCAAGAGGATGCGAAGGATAGTCAAACGGACAAGCAAACGGACAAGCAAACGCCAGTCAAACAACGACGCTGACGTTTATATCGCGATCTGTTTTTCCTGCCCCCGAGGCGCAGTGAGTTTAATTGCTTTCCTCTAGTCTGCCTTCTAATTAAGCCTTCAACCTTCCTTGGTTAAAGCGAGGAACTAGCCGAATGCATAATGCATTTCAGGGGACCGACGTCGGTCCTTTCTTCCTGTCTCCTTTGAATGCCACACCGCGATTTGCCTTCGTCGTTCTCGTTTCCCGCGAGTCCCGTTCAGCTAATGGTCGAAGTTCGTCGTCGTCGTCGTCGTCGTTGTCGTCGTTCCGACGTAGTGCATCTTCGATTGAATTATAATTAATGCGCGCCTCGCTTATGGGGCTAACAACAGCCGGAGAAACTTGCGCCGCGCTAACTGTTTCCAGAGATACAAGTAATCGATTAGAAGGTAATAACTCATAATTTATTTGCGTGCGGGATTTTCATTCTCCGGCTCTTAACATCTAACTCGGAAAGTACGGTAATTAATACGCGTACGGCTTTCTTCTCGTTAAAAAAAAAATTTTGTCTCGTCGCAATTAATAAAGCGGACCGTAGTGAAACGGGGAGAAATTTCCGTTCCTCTAATATTCGTGAAAGCGCGAAGATTGGATTATGAATTAATGCGAAATTCATATATTACGACACTTTTATTTAATTACGAAATTCTAACTATTTCGCTGGGCACTGCACACAGAAGCACTTTTAAGATAATTAAGTGCCGAATTGTGAACCAAAATTGAATTGGATATTACGAGCGAAATCAATAAATTGTGAATTTATATATATTTTGCATTATATATAAGTTATAACGCATATGTGCAAGTGTGCGCGTAATATCATTTATAAATTACCGTTATCTTGCACGAATGCCGCGTATCGTGGTGGGTGTTCCCCAGATTTATCGCCGGGGCGGCGTGACCGCGATCAACAGCTAAATTACAATTTAGTGTCTGTCTCGAGCGGCCACATTTCACCTCGCGATACAGCCTTCGCGGAAACAGATTTCGAAATGAGATATTGAAAGATCCGGCGTACGTTTTCTTAGTGCGAGACACATATTCAGCGAGTTGCATTCAGCTCACGTGCCTCGAAAGTGTTGACTACCTGGAAATCTCTTTGACTTGTTACGCGTTTCTTATACATACGCAATTCCCGGGTAGAGTCTCCATCCCTTCTTTTTCCGCGTAAATACGGTCGACGTGGCTGGAGGACGTTGCCCTGCGGAAAGTCAAAAGTTTTCCGCGTTAAATTGCGATAAATATCTCAATTCAATTGTCTCTTACCTCATAATTATAATACTTGCGCCGTATATCGAGTGCATTTTACGCATAGGGGAGACCGGGGCAATTCGGAAGGTTTTTTTTTCTTTTGTGTCTCCTGAGTCCTGTATTCACTAAAAAAAAAAGTTGGACGGTTTGAAAGGTTGAACCTTCCCCTTCACAATGCCGTTTTAGATAAAACACGGAAATGTACTTGCTTTGAACTACATATAAAAATGTCGATCAGTGCCAAGTTTTTCGATTAGCCCGGGGTAATTCAAAATCAACGCGGGAATATTCTGAAATTTGTGTTTTAAAATGAAAAATGTAAAAAAGCTGTTGTTAAGACTTTGTTTTATTCAGAAAAGGATATATAGTATTATTAAGAAAAGTTGCAAACAATAAAAAAAATAAACACAAAATAGAGAATGCTTCAGCGTTTTCGGAACAAGTCAGGGACTANAAATGAAAAATGTAAAAAAGCTGTTGTTAAGACTTTGTTTTATTCAGAAAAGGATATATAGTATTATTAAGAAAAGTTGCAAACAATAAAAAAAATAAACACAAAATAGAGAATGCTTCAGCGTTTTCGGAACAAGTCAGGGACTATTCGTATTTCGTGTAATTACACCTGTTG
>QKQZ01002454.1:25111-47366 GCA_003595255.1 Solenopsis fugax | reverse complement strand
AAATTTGTATGGTTGTCCCCTTACAGTTGCCACCACTACAATTTTTTCTCTCAGTGTATGATTACGCCTTTTGTTCAATTAAAGAAATGATATCTTTTTCTAGCTTCGTACTCTCGAACGATAATAAAGTACAATAATGTGATACGATCAAGGTGCCTTGCTTCCCAGCGCAGGCTCGAACTGCATTTTTAATCGCGCCGCTCGTTTCCTGCAATGTATTCCACACATAAAGATTGACACGTGTACCTTGTATAAAAAAAACTTTTCGCGCGCGGCCTTGAACGAAGCGATACTTGGGTACAGTCATCGAAACAACGATAACGATAATCTCTCGGAAACCATAACAAAACTCGTGGCGAGACGATATTACGAGAAGGAAGGATACATAATTATAGTCCTAGGCACGTGCGGTGCGATAAGCCCAGATATCTAAAAATATATATTAACAAAAATGCTGCCGCGCGATAGGTACGAATTTTATCGACAATTGCGATGGAGGACTTACACCGTTGCCGATAAATTTTATTGATAGATAGAAACGGGATTAATTAGCGAGATTAAAAGCTTTGTGTTAAAAAAAAAAAAAAACTTTGTGTTAAACGCCACGTAGACGCTTTGTCGGAGAGTGATAGCACATCGGGAGTTTTTACGATGCAAATGTAATCCAAATAGCATTCGCATAATTGGAACGTATGTTAAAATGATTACTGCGCGCAATTAACATCGAACAGCAACGGAGGGGGCGTGCATTTGATACGTGCATCCTTGCGTTGCACGCACACGCCATGCAAAACAAACGGGCGCACGGGCGGCTCTGAATCTCAAACCGTGAAGGACAAACGCGAGCTTGGCGCTTTTCATAAAGATGTTATTTAAATTACGCATTAAAAAGCCAATTTTTTTAAATAATGACTAAATAAAACGACGTATGTCTTTCTGCTTAAAAGTGTTCTTGATTTAAACAATAGAAGGATCTTCTCGTAACATAATTATCAAGAATCTCTTTATTCTATGTTTTGAATATGTTTTTTTATCACATATTTTCAAGAGAATGAAATCAATGAAAACAATTGTCAATGAAAATAAAAATCTAGTGGACAGATAATAATTAAAAACTGATGTGATTTTTCTCGATCGAGCGTTGCTGCCGATATTGTTGTAAAAGTGAGAGAAGTCTCGCGATGGGCGGCGCTTCGACCTTATTACTTCCTCGAACGCTAATGAGGTGTTGCGCGGCAGCGTTGCTGTGCGTTCGATTTGTTCGTCCTCGTGCAGGCGCGAGGTGCGACGCACCATTCGCCACGGGGCAAACAAACTGCCGTCGATTGCAGAAGCGCGCGAACTAATGCGAGAAGCTTAGCGCCGCGCGTGCGGATGGTGCACTCACGTGCGGGCGCAGGCACGCGGCAAAACCCGCTCGTCGCGGAATTCGTCACGTAGCGGAGATTTGCGGCCGGCCCGGTCCAACGCAAATCCACGTGACCGATTACCAGATCATTACGTTACGCAATAACATCGTTTTCCCGAATCCCCGGCCGCCTTTCCCGACAGACTCGACAAGTTTAGCGAGCTCCGTCGTATATAACAAAAAAAAAAAGAAAAGAAAAAAGAACACGCGCCAGATACTACTTAAATACGTGCAAGATGATTTAAAAAAGAAAAGAGAATTGCTAAATTAAATATTAAAAAACTTAACTTAAAAAAGAAAACATTACACAAAGAAAAAAAATGACTATCAAATCAACAATTCATTGTTTCATATATAAGCAAGAATATAAAATCTTCTTGGAAGAATTTGATAATCTTGATCAGACATAATTTGCTTAGATGAAGAAACAAAATTTCTTTATGTTAGCAAATTATGTCTGTTTGAGATTATAAATACTTCCAAGGAGATTTTATATTCTTGCTTATATATGAAACAAACAATTGTTGATTTGATACTAATTTTTTCTGTGCACTGAAAAAAAGACTGGTTATAACTACCAAATGTATAGTGAAATAGTATCAATTAAATATTTGGTCAAGGTAAGCAAAAATAATTTTACTTTTCTAAATATTTAGTAACTTATACCAGATTTGATAATGCTTACTAAACATTTAGTAAAATAAAATTATTTTTGGTTATATTGACCAAATATTTAATTGATACTATTTCATTATACATTTGGCAGTTATAACCAGACTTTTTTTCAGTGTAGTTAAAAGAGAAATGTAGACTCATTGCAGATACACTTTATTATAATTTTAGAATTTCGACATTTAGTTCGATAAATTGTAAAAAGAATTCTGACGCGTCCATTTAGTTTTTAAGTTAACAAAAATCTAATCGATCAAAATTAAAGTCGTTGGAGCAAGATTACTGACATCAGCGTGTGACAGAGAGAGAGAGGAACTTGGCAAGCATACAAATCGCTCAGCCGTGATTATCAGCGTCATATTCGTTCTTGTGCGGGCACGATATTTTTCCGCACGCTTCTGCCGCAGGAGTCGTTGAACCGGATGGCTTGACGCCGAGGAAAGTGTGTTTCGAGATTGAAGCGCGCGTATTATTTTCATTCATAATTAAGACCCTGTTAGTAACGCTCCGTACGCGCGAACCGCGATGCATATTTATGTCATACACGATCGACATGCATCTGAACGCGCGCACAGGGAAATTGTGAAAAACTGAATGGCGAATCCAAAGAAAGAAAAACATCCTGGCAAATTGAAATTCTTCGATTTCTTTCAATTTTCGAAAAATATCGATAATAGAAATTAATCAACATTCAATATTTTGTGACTATTCTCTGGTTTTCTCATCAGACATAAATTAAGAAGATTAAGACATTGCAAAATCAAGACAAATACAAGATATAAAATTATGTTAAATGAAATTCAAAACTTTCTTCGTGATGCTCTTTCTCTTGAATTATTATTTATTATTTTATTATTTACAAATGTTTGTAAATAATTACTAGAGAAATACGAAGTATTAAAAAATACCGTGAAAAAAAAATGGATGTCCAGAACGGAAGGAAGCCGAATGGAAACGGTCAGTTGTACATTACTGTTTGTTGTACGCACAGAAGTACTAAACGGCGCGCCGTGCGCAATTAAGTCGATTTCTCGTTTCCTCTTCCTTGTGCGTCAATTCGCGTGACTTTCCGCTCTAGGCGAATCAACCCGCCGTAGACAATAAGGATTTTCTCAGGCGTGAAAACGGTCGAGTTTCTGATCCGTTCCATTCGTGTACGATGAGACAAAATCGAGCGAATCTCGATGACTATCGGCATCCATGATACATATACATATGAATTAATGCAACAAATAATACTACAGCCCAGTGAAATTTAAATCACGCAGAAAACTTAACGTGACGAATTTATAAACAGTCTACATACATATTATTCTTAGCATTAAAGATTTATAGTATTTTGTGGCGAGTTTGGTATTATATGTTATAGTGGCATGGAAAAGATCCATGCTATCACGGATCAACAGCGAAAATTAATGACATCGAGAATCTCTTGCCTTTGGCAACTACTTGGTACCTAGAGATCTAAAGCGGCAAGATTAAAGATGTAGGGTACCGACAATCTATGATCTAAAGAGATCGCCAATTTCGCTGATCTAGGGTATCACGGATCTATAATATCAAGATATCTAGGATAAAAACACGCACGCAGAGATTTATCGTGTCAAGGATGCGTGGATCGGGGATCTATGATAATAATCAGGATTCAATGTAACAATGAATTCAAGGCTGCAGAAATTATAATCTCTGATACGTCCATAGAATGTTACGAACGTGTGTAACAAAAGATGTAACAAAAAGAAGCGTATGTAATAAAGGAGCTGGAAATTGCCCTATAAATAAGACTCAAATCTGTTGACAACAAAATGACTGTACAGAGAAAGATTTATTCTAAAATTGGAATTTTCTTCACATAACACAAAAGTTCTTCACTCGATCTGAAATAACCAAATCATTTTGCGCGTTTATTAATGATTCATTACGTCTCTCTTCGTATATACGAATTCTCGATAGACCCATAACAATATATTCCTTCCCCAAGATTGAATCGATCGCGTAATCGCCTCGGGCATTCAAATCGTCTCGGCGCCAATGAACGTCCAACGATGGTGTGTCACATAGCGACGATCGAGTATCTAACGCCTAAGCGGATAGGTGACGTAATTTTTTCATTACAAGAACGGTAATGCCGGCGGCCAGGCTCGCATATTAAGGGGAAAACAGCGTGGCCATTGGTGGGCCTTGCGCACTGCCGCCGCAACGAGGGGCGGTCCATCGTTCTTCGACTCCGCGACTCTTATCCGTTCTCCAGCGACCTTATTGGTCACCACCTCCTCGATCGCTCCTGCCGAGACCCTCGTCGTCGCCGATCGCGACGATTTTCCATGGCCCGCGATCGATCGGGATGCATCGTGCTCTCGCACTTCTTCTTCCGAGATCTTTCTCTTCTGTTTCTTTGCTCGCTGAAAATGCTCGGCGAGCCTTCTCCGAATTGGACGCGTAAAACTCGGCAGATTTATAAAATAAACTGGTTCTTCCGTGTTTTCTGTTTTTGATATATATTCTTTATGTTTACGGTCATGCAAAATTGAGAAAACTGACGCGATTGAATTAAGTACGTTATGGAAATCTGCCTAAATATTTGTCTTATAAAAAATGAAAAATCATGATTTATAATTAATCTTAACGATTTGATTAATACACTGGAAAAAATTTTTAGATTCAAGTAAATATATTTATTTTAACACCATTTCCTTGATTTAAATATTAGCTAACTAAAATAATTTATTTTTAAACTTTGAAAATATTTTTTTGAATCAAGAAAATGATGTTAAAATAAATATATTTACTTGAACATAAAAAAATTTTCTTTCAGTGTAGATGTACTTAAGCATTTAATACTTCGCCTGTCTGTATCAAATAGAATATGTTCTCTTAGAAGATACTTGGATATATGTTTAGCGCCGTGCAAAAAGAGTAGTTGTAACACGTGGACCTGAAGGAAAGGCGAACGTAAATGCAAGAGTACGATCGTGTGGACGAAAGAGGGTGGGATAGGGGGAGACGAGAGGGTCAAGTCGTGACTTCGGCGCCATACGGAAAAATGCAAAAAGGCGCCACCGTAAACTGGACACGTCACACGAATTCCTCTTCTTTTTCTTCTTCGCGAGAGTATCGTGTTTTCTTTTTTTTCTGGCTGGCTCTTTAAACTCTCAGAAGAAGGGTGCAAAGCTGACGAGCTCAGAAACACGTGCATCCTTACGATGACCAAAGTATCGGTCAATTTTTTAACAATTTAAGTTTTTTTCAGATTCACACATTTTTCTTTAACACAATTAATCATTTAAGTGAAACTTGTACTTTTTTAGAATAACTAACATATAAATAATTTCGTAATTATAAAAAGTTCGGCAAAAATTTCGTTTCTTTAATATTGTATTTGAAAGATATCGATTCAACTACAATAATATTAAGTAAGTACAATAATTCATAATTTTTCTCATTTTTTATTATATATATTTTTTATTTTTAAATAAATAATTCTCGGTTAATGTTAACCTTATATTAAATATTCCATAATTATATATGCTATTATTATAGAATTACTTTAAACGCTTAGACAACATTGTCTCGCTGCTATTAATTTATAAATAATTATGTTCATGTACGAAGTCTCATCATTAAATACACTCGTACCTAATTACCAATCACGGCTCAGAAAAATTAGTGGCAGCCATCGCGTGCGTCTCGTTATGACGAATAGCTCGAACGTTCGCGGACTATCGTCTCGCTAAATCAAACCTAAATGGGAATGCATCGTATGCCGCGTGCGCATATCGCAAAACTAGATACATGTGTCCGTTCTCTCAAGCGACGGTTCGTTATTCCCGTGCAATACAGCTACGTTAAAAGACACGACAGTTTACGACGGTATCCCGATAGCGGAGATAACGATCACCGCTTAAGTATCGGCGCTTTTGTTCCCACGGTTTTCGCGACGTATACAAATTATCGGGCGTTCCGCGGCGCGTATACAGGGAAATAGAGCGGGGGCTGCACCGATCCCTCCAATCGCGTCTACTTATAATACACGTGGAGAGCAGAAAACAAGAGAGAAAGGGAGAGAGAGAGAGAGAGAGAGAAATCCTTTCACTGTAACTGTGCACCGTGCCTGTCCGGTCCTTCAATCGGCGCCGCCGAAATTCCGATCTGGACTGCCCAAATCGCCTCCAAGTCAAGGGTCAAACTACCGTAATGGCAGAGCGGCATCGAAACCCCACGTATCTCTTCTCTCTTGGATCTGTGTCCAATCTCAGGAACGCATTTCCCAATGAATGCAGACCTACTTTTGTTTAACAAAAGTCTTGAATTTTCCAAAAGAAAAGTTCAGTTGAAATTAATAGAAGGATTACATTTTAATGCATTTTGCATTCTACTGAACTTCATATAAAAGTATAATTTCATTATACATATCAAAATAATTCCATAATTATATTTTTACTCTTGTATAATTACAGAAAAAGATATGTAATGTTGAAGTTAGTGATAAAGTTTATTCTGGCTGAGAGCTACTCTCTTCGTAATTGTAGAAAAGTAAATGGTGGAATTTTCTGATCAACAATCACTAATATATGTTTGTCGATGTAACACATAATCATAGAATACGTTGAACATGACATTTAATTATAATTTAATACATTACGCTCTTCGTAGAAGAAAATACATGTCAAATATTCATATATTACAAACTTAATATCTGACAATATAATGATCAAGGAATGGCACTGTAAAGGTTAAATAAGGTTAAACTAGGAGTTGACGCAATCTTAATCGTTAAAATAAACCATTTCAACAAAGTGTAATTGATTTCTTTTTCTTCACTACTTTTAAGTTGTAATTATATTATCAAGATTATATATTTTAATGTTATACACAGAAAAAAATGAGTATTAAATCAACAATTCATTGTTTCATATATAAGCAAGAATATAAAATCTTTTTGGAAGAATTTGATAATCTTAATAAGACATAATTTGCTTACGTGAAGAGAAAAATTTTCTCCATGTAAGCAAATTATGTCTGTTTAAGATAATAAATTCTTCCGAGAAGATTTTATATTCTTGCTTATATATGAAACAATGAATTGTTGATTTGAAATTAATTTTTTTTCTGTGTAGCGTTCATAGACATCGAGTATTGAAAAACTGGACTTCTCATTCGTCATAAATAAGTCCCGTAGCGAATAGAGTCGCTAAGGCCTACTGCGCGAGATTTTCTATTTGCGAAACACCTATTAAGTCGACGTAATACTGCGCTGCGCATCATTATGCGCTTCATACATCTCCCTGTCACACATTTATCTCTCTCATGCCTTCGGCTACCTTTTTCCCCATAATTTTCACTTTATCGTTGCTCTACCTCATGTACTTTCCTCGATCCAGAAGGACAGAAAGAGAGAGAGAGAGAAAGAGAGAGGGACGTAGAGGAAGAGGGGGAATCGAAATTTATAGCTTCATTTTCCTCATGTTCGTTTATGACGTAAGTCAAGGATTTTGTAAACAACGGATGTGGATTGAATTAAAATAGCATCCAGTGCGTAGAATATACGTTATCAATATATGTATTCCATTTAACAGATGAAAATGTTAAAGATTTGTGTGCAATTAAAAGAACAACGAACGAGATATTAGTATCTTGGATGCGGAAATCATAGCTCCACTCTTCAAATCGCAGCGGACGTTCACGATCGATTTGCATATCCACGACTATTTCTTTTTTCTTCTTCTAAAACTTCAGCGTACCCCTGAGGCTTTGCCCGCCCGCCGCGAATGCTTCTCGACGTCGTCGACTTCATCGCTTGCGAAGCACGCATACGCGTCCGTTAAGTCGACGTAATACCGCGGGGCGCATCATTATGTACTCCATAAGTCTCCACGACTCCCCGGAACCCCCCCCCTCCTCTCTTTCTCTGTCTCTCTCGTTTCTCTCGCTCTCTCGCGAGGAGGAAGAGGAGCAGGAAAAAAGGAACGCGGAGAACGTGGGGACGAAGGGAACCGAGAAGGTTCCCGCGCAGGAAGATGATGGAGAGGGAGACGAAGGGGCAAAAGGGGATTTTTCCTCAACCCCCTCTCGCGCTCGCGATACCCGGATACACTCGCTGCTAGGCCCTACACCATCCCTACCTCGGATCCATTGGGTCCTACGGACTTTGCGACGGAGAAACGAAAAGGGGGGAAAGAGGCAAGAGAGGCCGGTACACCATCTCTCTTCAACGCGACGTTCACCGATGAGAGAGCCTCGCGGAGGGGTATACGAGCGAGATAGGGCGAAACAGTGGGACAGCGGGTGGAGGGGTGCCGTAGTAAGTAAAGGGGTCTCACTTTTTCGCTCAGGGTCAGAATCGTACATCACCCGCGCGAACGCTGTGCAATACAGACTGACGATCGGCCGGATTTCTGCGGCGCGAGCATGGAATCTGCTCTCGCAATGAGAGCATAATTTTCTATCGCGTTCGGTAGAGATGGTATACACGCTCTCCTACGCCGGTAATGAGACGATCAGTGACGGATTTATCGGTGCTATCCCTGTCCCTCTTCTCTCCCACCTCTCCTGCGAGAGCGGCTCGTAAACGCTCTCGCTCCCGGGCTTCTTCGGCGAATTTAGCGCAATCGTATCAACGTCATAATCGCACATCTCCTTTAGATCTTTTCAAGGATTAAGTATGTATGTCGTAGGCAAATAGTTATTTTAGAAAAATAGTATCTGACTAGGCAAATGCTATCTGCCTGGTCAAATAGCTTAGAATTAAGAACACTAGATACTATTTTCCTAAAAGAAGCTATTTGCCTACGACATATACATTGAATTCAATAAATAATTATTTAATAAACATCATATTCTTATACTATATATCACATGTTCATATTATAATCGTCCAATTCCATAAAATACTGGCGATTGCGAATTAAGAGAGATATCCGGAATTTCTTTGTGATATGTCGTATAACAGAATGAAATAGTCATTACTTTGATGACCTGATCAGTATCTGAATATTTTTATGTATTACGTCGTATAACAAAATGATAATCGATTGTTGCTCTTCTCTCCGAAAGATTTTGTTAATGATCATGGTGGTCCAACGGTAGCTTGAATGGAAAAGCCGGTCGAATGAATGAGCGTGAATATCGTGCACGACATTCTCGTCGTCACTTACTGTTACGAGCGCTCCAGATTAAAGGGGAGGGGGAGGCTGACGACGATCCTGCCGGTGACCAATTTTGGAACGTACGGTCACGTTTGGCAGTCCGGAAGCGATTACACTTTACGTATCGGTGACGCGACGCACGCGGAATTTCTATTATTTGTTCCTTTCGGGTGCTGAACTCGACTATCCACAGCCATTTGTCCTTAACGATTGGTACCCAGAATTCATTGTTTTTTTAACTTTAACTTAATTTGCTTTTAAGTATCAGTGATTGTTATAAGAGCGTTTCCCCTTTGAAAAAAAGAACTGACAAAGTGTTTCAATAAACTGATATAGTAATCACTTTATTGAAACATTTTATCAGTTTTTTAAGGGTTATTGAATGGTTTAAATGACAATGAAACAAAACTGAAATAATATTAAATAGATTTATGAAGCGAGTGTTAAAATTATCAATTCGGTAAATACACATAAAAAAATGACTATCAAATCAAGAATTCATTGTTTCAATAAGCACGAATATAAAATCTTCTTGGAAGAATTTGATAATCTTGATCAGACATAATTTGCTTACATGAAGGAAACACAAAATTTCTTTATGTTAGCAAATTATGTCTGTTTGAGATTATAAATACTTGCAAGGAAATTTTATATTCTTACTTATATATGAAACAATGAATTGTTGATTTGATACTAATTTTTTTTCTGTGTAAAGACTCATTGCATGGACTGATGATTAATGCAAAGGCTTCGATTTATTTTGCAGATCCGACGAAGATGATCCGAGTGGCTGTAAATATAGGAGACTGGACGATGACAATGTGCAAGACAAGGAGAGGTTTGCCAGGTGAGTGTTAGGCTTAATTTAACAACTATAATGTAGTAATAATGTAGTAATTTTATATTATAATGACATGGTTATTTATTGTTTCAATCGCGCGTTTTTCGCCGTGCGACATATATTTTCGATTCAATTTTGCTGCGATTTCTCTGCGCCATTTTCAAGCCAACTACGTTAGTCGGAAATTTACGAAAATTACCTGCAAACACTTTTCTCTCTCGACCGTCTCTCTTCGGTGTTTGTTAATTCGCCTCACGAAACCCACGGCTCAATATGTTTCACCGGTACACCCTGTACATACGCCTTCTTCTTCTTCAAGTACGAGAAGGTACATACATACCTACATGATACCGGGCAATGTGAGGAGCCGATAGCGGAATGGGAAGCCCTCGAGGCTGCTCCAGCGTGGGAACATAAGGTACTTATACGCGCGCCGGAGTGCGCGTCCTTCAAGTCCGTGTACAACGAAAGAGACACGGTACTTTGATTCCCTTCCGAGATATTTCGGCTGGCACGGGCATTAAATTCGCCGGACAAAAGCCGGAAAATAATGTACAACGTGAGACGCATAACTTACGAATAAAATATGGCTGCTCCCAAGACGCCGTGAATAAAAATCTACGTCAAAATCGTCGAGGAATCTTCCATGTCCAGTATATACAATTACGCGGGACGTGTCGCAGAGACGTTGCGTGTCTCTTCTCAATTATAGATTCTTCGATATATATATATATATATATATATATATATATTTATTTCCTCAATTAAAATTTTATGACAGATTTAATCACCTAACGTCGATAATTAAAAAGCAATGTTTTAATCTGATTAAAAATATTTGATTTTCTAAATAGTGTTTACTATCGATGTAAACAAAGAATACCACATTTTTTTACTTACTACATTTCATTAGAAAATAAATTTTACCGATACGATCGGATGAGGACTATCGATCTCGATTGATTGGCTTGCCAATAGACAAAAGGCAAAAAAAGGGGTACGGAGGTTACCGCGTGTAACATTGATCGGTCGTGACTCAGCTCCCTGCTTTGTGTAACGTGACTGTGTATGGCGTTACGTCTCTATTAAGTACCAGGCCCACGGTGCTTCCCTACCTGATATAATCATGGTGTAAAACCGATCATAGGTAACATCTTCGAAAAAACCGAGTATAAACGCGATTCTGTGCGAATGTAGCCATGCCAAGTAGAATTTGCATTGATTGTAAAAATTCTCGCGTGCCGTCCTGTTATTTACATCATTTACGTCTAAAATTAAATAAAATAAATCACGGTTTATCGAAAGAAATAAAATTATATTAAGTTTGTGCATAACGTACCAAATTATTCGAAAACCGTTAAGTTACATTTGTCTTCTTATTTTTCTCATATTATTTGGTGAAGAAGAAAAGAACGCAGAAAATTCATCGATGTTTAATGCGCGTTATTGTATGTAGGATCGTACTTACGTTCATGTAAATTTCGTATTTATGTTCTTCAATGCATGCTACACTGAAAAACAAAGTCTGGTTATAACTACCAAATGTATAGTAAAATAGTATCAATGAAATATTTTATCAATATAACCAAAAATAATTTTATTTTACTAAATGTTTAGTAACTTATACCAGATTTGATAATACTTACTAAACATTTAGTAAAATAAAATTATTTATATTGATAAAATATTTCATTGATACTATTTCATTACACTTTTGGTAGTTATAACCAGATCTTTTTTTCAGTGTACATTTTCGTACGCATTTGGTGCAAAATGTATCAAAGTTACATTCCTCTCTCTCTTTCTCTCTCTGTTTCTCTGCAACTGAGAAGCAATCATCTTTCGTTTCACTGAACGAGATTAGAATGCCACACATCTTATTTTTCTCTCCCTCTTCTCCCTTTCTCTCCCTTCCTCGTTTTACGATTTTTACTCGTTATTCGCAGTACATACTTGTAAAATGATAGTACGGAATTGCTCGCGAGCGTTCCTCGCGTTGCTCGATCTGACTATTTGTTCATAGCGGAGGGTTAGCTAGGAATTTCTCACATCTCGTTAACTTCGTGCACGCGAGAAGAAATTGCATGATTTACCTGATTTGTTCCGTACTACGTTTACCTTACGTCGTTAGTTGTTTGTTGTAACGATCCACTCTGATATCATCTAATTGAAGATGCACATATCGTTCGAAAGATTTCTTAAAAATCATTACTAAATTTTACTTTGTCGGAGAAAATTTTGACATATTCTCTACGAAATCCCCAATAATACCCAATCAATAAAACAATTTAATTCTTAGCAACTACCCAATTTAAATCTAGAAAGTCTCACTTTATTTCAGCCGATTTACTTGATCGAAAAAAAGCGCTCTGTTATTTTTTAACGCCGACCAATCTGAAGACTGACTGTCGATCCGCCATAATAGCAATAACGATATCTTATCCATGGTCTCTCATCGCGTGCCGCTACGGGTGGGTCCGTGGCGGTTCACCTGCAATTCCGTATCCGCGCTGTCGTTTCGCAGGTATATACGGTGCCGCGAAAGAATACGCGGACTCCGCGGCAAAGACCGACCGGCAACATTCTGATGTCGCGCGCTCTTTCTCTCTCCTCTTCTTCCCCCTCTGCCCCCACCCCCCTTTCTCGCCCCCGGTCCTCTCTCTGGAGAACCTCACTTTTAAGTTAATAACGCAATTACTGCCTCCTGCCGCAAGACGCGCGCGTCTCTCCTTGCCGCCTGTCCGTAACTCCTCTCTCTTAGACCTTTTCTCGTTTTCCTCTCTTTCCCGTCTCTTCCACTTTTGCGTTTCCCCATCCTCGCATTTGCTCGGCGTTAATGCAGGTGCCGGCACTTTTGGTGCCGTGATAACCGCGAAATAATTTTGTCGCATGCCGGTGGTTGCCCAGAGTGGAATCTCTCCCCTTCTTGTGCTTTATTGTCTTTTTATTTCCCGTCCTAGCATTTTCTCATTAAAGCATTTTGGAAACGTGATTCTTTATCACTTAATTTCTTCAATACAACGCATTAACTCAACTCCGAATTTCTTCCGGACTTTATGTATTTAAAGAAAGGAAAACTACGTAAATCGAACTTGAAAAAAAATTTTCAGTTTTTTTAACATATTTGTGGGAGAAATAATTTCATGAGAAAAAAATCGTACATGAATTTTAAATATAAATTTCATAAAATAGATTGCCAACTAAATACTCGCAAAATTTTCGAACGATGCAGTATGTCAGTTTGGAAATAGGAAATAAAAAGGAACGGGAAATAAAAAGGAAATATGGGAAAGCTATCGGAGAAAGGTTGTGACAACATGGTGCTTGCAATAAATCCGGGTACAGTCATCGTTTATAACGCGTGTGTGTCCGGCGAGCATTGCTCTTTTGCGATTATTCGTTCACGGCAGTAAATACGTTGCGCGGAAATTTATGGCCCGACACGCTGCCGTTTCACGCGCGCGATTATAACGTCTTCGTCCAGTTTGGAAATGATTTAAGTAATGTTCAATATGTGGACATGGTCGTTAACGTTTACCAGGTCGTATATAGCCTGTAAAACGAGGAAATTCGAGTTAAAATCGTTACTGCGATTTTTTGTCTAACACATATTTTTTAACATTAATTTTTGACGTATTATTTTATTTTCATTCTATCTAGAAAAACTGTCACTAAGAATAAGAAGTAAAACAAATTATATGAGAGAGAGAGAGAGAGAGAGAGAGAGAGAGAGAAGCCGAGGTGTCTTCTAAAACGGTAATCAGACGTGGAGAACGATCATAACACCGAGCCTTCGCGAGTTGCAAAAGTTTACGGGAGGATGTTAGAATCTTGCAGAAATCAGAATCGCCGTAAGGAGACTCTAAATGGAGAAGAGATTATCTTGCACTGCAGTGAAAAGCACGTGCCTTAAACGCCGCATAAGGAAGCCAACGGTGCCTCACTATAGAGCGCATGATGCAGATCGTCGCGCAGATTGCTCTCATAGGCCAATTAATTAAAAGTCTTCTTCTATGGCGTAATAAGCCGCGGAACGGTTGAACGTACGAGGAAATTACTCTTAGAACACTAACGAGGGTTACTGGATCGATCGATTCGCGAAGACAGCTATCGCGATTAAAATTTATTTAACGTTTATCTTGACACAGGTAGAAAGAAAGGCATCGTCGAATATCAGTTTTTACGAATTTAATGTGTCGCAAAATTACGAAAAAAGCTCGCGAGATTCGATATGATATCGGATTGGAATTCCGAACATAAATTGAAAAGAACAGCAAACAAAATGCAAATACGAAATAAGGAAGTTACGTTACCATTAAAGTTTATTCTCAATCATAGATAAGATGGTTACAGTCAGATTACGTGTAGTATAACGTTGTCTGGGTATCCGCCTCTTTATCCGTCTCAGTAACCACAAGACAATAAGAATGCATGGATAACTTATATTTGTCATTCCTACATTCCTTTATCAATGCAAGGGCGTAGCGAATGCGTTACTTATTCGTCGCTCCTTATTTCCATGCAATCTTGTGCGGGAAGCAAATCATAACAATAAATTGTACGATTGAGTAACAATGTATAACTCTGTTTCGCAAGTCCATAAATTTATGCATACGAGCCTTTAGGAATGTCGAATGTGCGGCAGAGGAGTGTCATTAGACGATCTTGCGAACAGACGCTATAAATCGCTTTATGAATCATTGTAAAGCGTTATACAATCATGTTACGTTCGCTCGGTCCGGCATCTATATAGCTAATATCGAAGACGAAGCATGCTCGGAAACAAACGTTGTCAGAGAGGCATCGAGAGCAAACTACCTATCGTGGCATCGACCTAGAACGAGCCTAGGCAAACCTAAATGCGAAGCAGTTCGATGATAACTCGCTTTCTTCGCGATCGTCTTCTTGTACATCGAGAAGATTTTTCCCCCTTCGCAGGGCTTCGTATGCTGTGTGCAGCGCGTGTGTTTCTGAGCCGACATTAGATCACCGTGGCATAGAGAGCCGTGTACAGGGTGTACCGATGCTATTCCGACGATCGTGACCGATTCTCTAACTGGAGCGGCGTACTGTAACTCCATCGGGTGATGTTCGATCGATCGTTGCCTGAGAATATTTTAGAGTCTAGATTTTAAAGAGAGACGTGGGAGGAAAAATCTAAATATCTCATAATCTCGTTTCTCATAGCTGATTAACGGCGCAGATGGCAAACGCGAATCGTGTGTCCGTGATATTGGATTCCGTTCTATCTTGCAGTTTTAAGTTCCGCGAGACGTGCACACGTCGCATTTTAAGCCTAAAATGGAGTCACGACGAATAAAGGGATCTATTACCTCAACCTTCAACTAGTATCCTCTTTTTCAAGTAACGTGACCGGTGTCACGGGGTCAGCGTTGACCCCGGCCTTAGGGATCAGGCACTTTTACCGTGTCGTTCACCGTAGCATCCGACGACCCCTGTGTATCAAATAGCGTGGTAAATGCGGTGTCTCGGTTCATTGCGAATTGTTGACGGTATATACAATCATTGTTGTCGCTTAAAAATATAGCTCTTTGTATTTTCGTTTTTTATATACTTAAAAAATTGTATTTGTAACACTCTCTACCGATGAAAAATATTTTAGTTTATCATTAACACAAGTACATTTTATTACATTCTAGTTAATATTATATATTAGCTTCTTTTATAATTATGTCGGAATAGATGTTATTACAAAATTACGTCTTTTATACGGAGCTACATAAAAAATAAGTAAGCGTCAGTTTTAAAAAAATTGGTTTTTTTTTCATCAAATATAAATATGTATTCGTAATATTTTTAATTGTTCAAAAGACAGATTTCTTTCTTTAAAAAAATAATAACGATTTTCAATCAAAAGAAGTACTCTACCATACTCAGTTGAAAGAAAGTTTGTACGGATCGATTATTCAAGAAATAAAAATTTAAATGTAATAAGACATCGTAGAAGTGCAAACTATCGCGACTTCGAGATCAAAGGATCAGATCAGAGAGTAGCTGGTGTGAGGTAGTACCGGGACACCCGGTATGCCCCGGTACACAGAGCTTGGACCCACGGAGCGAGCGGGCAACTTCGGAGCGTCTGACCTCTGACCCAGGAGTTCTCTCCCCGTCCTCCTCTTCACGGATCGCGTTCCTCCACCCCTCCATCCCCTCTCCTCTCTTGCCATACCGCGCGATGCATACTCCGCTTTATACTTGCGCTTTAAGCACCGTGGCCTCTTTTAAATAGCGGGCCTCTCCCGGGGCCATCCACGACGTCGTCGAGCGTTACGGATTCCCTTGGTCCTCGAGACGAGACAATAATAACGATAACGATCACCCGCGCGCACAGCTCGACGAAAAAATTGCCTCAATCGTATAATGAGAGACGTGAAAGGCGATCGACATTGAATCATGACGATTTCGCTTCTTCTTCGAAACCTATCATTTTTTTCTTCCTTGAAGTTTCGATTTGATCTTAATAATAAATCATTGTACAAAATTTACCGCTATCAAGAAATAAACAATTTAGAATCTCTATTATTACTCTGATGACAAGAAAATTGAATTTGATTATTGTACTCACAGCTCCAAATTGTTCGAAAAGCATGGATGTCAATTTTATAATAAAACCATGCTCTAGTAGCCTATATATGATACTTATATATGATACTATATATATGATACTTTCAAAACTAGAAAAATTAAAATTTCTGAAATAAAACAATAGATCAAAGAAAAAGTTATGAAATAGTTATGACGTAAATCATACTGCTTTTCGCATATTTATTATTATTTTTCACTACAGTCCGATGTTATCGTTATCATTCGATAAATATCATTCGTCATAAATATTAAAAAAAAAATAATGTAAATAATTTAATTTTTTTGCATTATATTCTATTACACAAATATACATATATAGACTCGTAATGTCAATATTCGATCGTAGACATTCATGCAAATTTTTATAAATATTTATAATTAAAATTACCTCTTCCTTACTATTACTCGAATTTATATTGCCGTTATATTGACAGTTGTGTCAATTTAAATCACATTTTTATAAATATTACAAATATTCGAGTCGATCTTTAATATAAAGCTAATCGTATTAAAATTCAATAATTTATCGAATTTGCATCTGTTCATCGTTAAAATAGTCAGTTTGTATGCAAATTTACTACATATCTATAGAGTGAAACTCCTTCCATCTACTCAAAAACTCGGATTTTATTTCGAATGTACATTCGGGGTTCAATGAATATGATACGATCGAATATTCAAATCAGATGATCGAATATTAAGAGTTCTAATTAAAATTCATTAGAAATTCGGGAAATTAATTTTCGGATATAAATATAGCGAAATACAGTGACACGTTTCGCATAGACTCCGTCCACACGAAGCCGGCGCGGTCCGGTGCCATTGAACGGATCAATTTTATTTTTCAATATTTCATATCGCGGCAATCCAGTCGCGGGGAGTAGACGCCGCGGGAAAAAAAAGTTAGTGCAAACCAATCAGCATATCGATATCAAATTTTAATCTCGCACCCTGTGTATCCGGGTAGGATATCGACGTTACGGTCTGATCGCGAAACTATCCATTTCATGAACTGAACAAATTTTGTTATCATCCCGTGAACCGATCTCTCTCCTTATCCATTTCAGGGCAGGGATCCGTTCAGGAAATAGGCAACGATCAAACTGACCAGTTCAATAAAGAACTTGTCAGTTGATACAATAATTCCTATCAGGAAGTACTCTCTACAATTATTATACACATAAATATGTATGTGTATTATGATTGGATAACTACTAGAGATAATTATAAGTCATCTATTCTTCAAGTTACAAGGAATGAAATAAAAAAAAATTTGCTTCGTGCCCAGTCCGATCAATTGCAAATATTTATTTATGTCTCTTAACGTTGCTTCGGAACATCGTAGAACAGGCAGGAGATGATCGAGCATAAGCTAGACCGGCAGGTTCGGTTCACGAAGTTGACTTCGCGAAATGATTGGTTTCGCGAACGGGACGTAGCGCCGATAGCGAATTAACCGCCGCTCGATTTGCGCATCGGGGGATCAAGCAGGAATCCGGCTTACGTGTTGCGTGCGGATCCGCGCACGCGGGTTCTGCCTTCGCAAAGTTTCTTGGAAAATTGTCGCGAATTAAATGCCATTAAATTTACGATTTGCGCGCCGGCGATTACGCAGCTCGCCGTCGAAGTAAAGGGAGACGTGCCTGGCCGTTACCCGCGGCGGTTACCCTCTGGTAGCGTAATAACAGGGGAGGCCTCAAATTGTGGTCTCGCCCCGATATCCTCCCCCGTCTAGGTGGACTACTCGAGAATTTATCGGACGAATCGATCATGGCGCCAACGACGTTCGTAATCGAGTTAATTTTAGGTAGCTTATGCGAAGTTTTAATTGGGAGCGCGATGGTAAATTGATGTAAAAACTTAAGGCGCTTTCTAATGAGTGCAGATATTATGATCGTGATTCGTTTCTTCACGTGAAATTTAATGAATAATGTTAATATATTATAAGATTATCTCTTAGATGATAAAAACTATTAATAATTACTTTTTTTAATCGTTAATGATTATTAAACTGAGACATAGCATAGACTTAGCGATAAATTTTACAACCGAGTTAAATCCAACTAGTGTATTTTACGTGAAGCGAGGCCCGCGATTGTATATAAGCGCAAGAAGCGCGATTCAACACAAATTGAATACCGTATCGCGAACGTTATTTCACGCTATTTCCTGCGACTCTCGTAGTCCCTTGCGAAGGACGCGCAAGAAACTCCTGTCTCTACGGCTGTTCCGCGTTTCAACTTCGTTGTTCGCGCCGTTTTTAGCCATAGTAGGAGAAACCGCACGCTGGTTCCTTGAACTATGCAATTACCTCGGTTTTGTCTTGCGACTTACAGCAGGGAGAATCATTGCGAGATCGAGCGGCGGCGGCGGAACAAGATGACCGCCTACATCACCGAGCTCTCCGACATGGTGCCGACCTGCTCAGCCCTGGCCCGGAAACCCGACAAGCTCACGATTCTGAGGATGGCAGTGGCACACATGAAAGCTCTCAGAGGTGAGTAACTTTGATCCTACGGAATCTTATTTACAATAATGACCCTAATGAATCTTATTTGCTCCTCTTCTGGTGAATTTAAAGGACTTCAAAAATTAAATTCTCCTAAGTCTAATCTATTTTAATTAATTGAGTAGATTAATCTTGAATTAATTGAATTAACAATCAATTTTTTTTACTTATTATGTTTGCGGTTGTGTAAATTGCGTAAATTTTCTTCTCCGGATAATATCAGGTGATTTTAATTTATTTTGGAATTTTTTATTTGAGAACATTGAGTTGCTAAGTTGTTTAATGTAGAAAATTGAAAAAGTTGAGGAAATCGTTGCTTTCAAAAGATCTCTTAGAAATATAGTAGCAAGATGTTGAAGAGCCGTTCCATTATTCGAAGTAGAAAGTTCTCTGGCAGATTTTTCGTCGAGAGGTGAAAAAAACCTCGAGTGTCGATAACTTATGAGCCACTCGTAAGAGTCATAAGCCACTTGAATTTAACTTAAGTCTCGAGTCCTGGAACTCGCACGCGCCGCAAAGTCGACAAATATTGGCGAAAAATTCTTTCCTCTTGTTCTCTTCCTTTTAGTAGAATAGTGCATTCTTTTAGAACTACCGATTAGATTTGCTTTCGAAGAACGAGGATATAATTTTATTCTCGATTTTTTTCATTTTATTTAATCATTTTTTATTCTGCTGTTTTTCTTCGCATGTTTTATTTATTGTTATTTCATCAACTAATTTATTTACGAATGAGAGAGAGCAAACCGCTCTCTCCCCTCTCCCTCCTTCGTCTTTCTCAGCCGTCATCGATAAGGAACGGTGCAGTTTTCGATGCGGAACGTGACGATTAAGTTGCAGCGATGTTTGAGTTATCCGGCACGAGCGGCGCAATAACTTGGACGCAACGCGAGATCTCGGTGCCTTAACGTGAAGCCGATTAAATTACGGCCGTAGCCGACCCGCCGTACGTTACTTTACGTACCTACGACTATCGATTACGCGGGGAAACACACTCGCTTGAAGTCCCTCCCGGGTCGACGCGCGAGAACGCGGCTGGATCTCCGTCTCGACAAAGGCGAGAATTTACGAGCGCTTTTAGGATACTTGCACTGTCGACAGTAAATATCCGTGACTTCCTTGTTAGGCTAAAAACGAAAAGGCCGAAGATGTTTCGCCAGGTTTACGTCGGTTTTAGATGACTGCACGTATCAAGCGCGTGTATCTATTCGACCTGTTAAAAACGATATACAATTATAATAAATGAGAATCTTAATGTGTTAGAGATTACACTTGTGTTATTATCTTCCAGAAAGAACTCGCGTCAATTCTGAAATGATTAAGTAGATATTAGAAATGATTAACAGATAATAGAATTCTTATCGATGTTCGTGCCTGAAGAAGTTAAAAGTTAACAGAAAGAGTCATTGATAAAATCATTTCACACAAAATTGTTTAAAAAGATTTTCGACGTTAAAAGAAAGGAAATGATTTTAAAATTTTGCTGGAGACTGTAGTAATAAACTTGGTTGCAAAATTTTTCATGTAAATTTCGTTATTAAAAAAAAGGAAAAGATGATGGTTAGAATTTGAAGATTTCGTGATATAGATACGAATCCATGGGGATATATCTGACTGATTAACGAGGAAATTCTGAGGGAAGGGTGGAGGGCAGGTGGAGAAGAGAGGACGAGGGATGCACCGGAACGATCGTAATGTTGCGGCGGGCTTTCGAGAGCCGGTGGCAGTCATATCGAATGCAGCGAGCGCGATATATGCTTCCGGTGGGCACGTTGGGCGGAGTTGTGTGTCCCGTCCGTCGGCGGCTGTCCCTTTGGTAGCTGTACCGGGTATCTACCTATCTACCTGAGCCCGAGGGAGCCTGCGGCCGATGGACGCGTGCTGCGTACTGTGCGTGAACGCGCGCGTGCATATGCGCGATTCCGCCGTGATTCCATCTAGGTATTGGTGGTGCGTCGCGTTGTTTATAGCCGCTTCTCCTCTTTCCCGGCGACGAGGGCCGCTGCATACAAATCGCTCTCTCGCTCGGGAGAGGAGGAACTCTCTGTCTCTCTCTTCTCTCTCACCTGTGAAGAGACAGGGAGGATAGGGGAGAAGGAGGAGGACGCTCGTTTACGCGCGCGAACGCCCCATGCGTGCGCTATGTGGAAGAGTATTACGCGGTCGCGACGAGAGACGTACGTCAGTACCGAGCACCAACGGATTTTTTTTACGACTCCGGGACGCCGGGGATAAAAACTACCAGAAGAGAGAAGAACCGTTTGGTGAACGTCGATGAGAAAGACGACGCTATCCTGTCGCGAGAACGGCGGTTTTTTTTTTTACGTTCACGGTGCATCCAACGCGGTATTATTTTGGGGGTATTTAAACTCGAAAAGGGACAATTAACAATGTTAAATACGTAAATAATTTTATACTCTGCAATTCTCATTTGGGTACTGTATCGCCTATAAATATTAAAATTTGATTGAAAGCATTTTTCGCCATTTGTCATTAAATATCAACAACTTGATAATAACGAATAATTAAATGTAATATTAGATAATTGGTAATATCGAAAGTATCCGTGGTAGAAATACTCAATACACCGTCTATCACAGTTGTTGTTCAATGTTAAAATATAGTGGTGTGTTAGAATGCCTAGAAATGAAAATTGAACAGCTACGAGCGTGACATTGCATACTAAAAATATAGGATATATCAAGAAGCATGTATCTCAAGTGAATTTTTTATTGACTCAATCCAATTTTATCAGACCTTTTTAACTGCGTAAATATTCGCACTTTTATAGGAAAGATCTTATGAATTTAAAATTTCTTTCCATATTATACATTTGTCAATATTTATATTTTAAAAATAATTGAAATCTATAAACGTCATAAATATTCTTGGAATACATTCTCGTGTACTATCATTGTAACAATTTTCTCTGAATGTAATATAGTAAGGTAAAGTCGCCTATTATGGGATAGATTCCTAATATGAGAGGTAGCGAGGTTTCTGATACATTAATAAACGCGCGCGCGCGTGTGTGCGTGTGCGTGTGTGTGTGTGTGTGTGTGTGTGTGTGTGTG
>QKQZ01002454.1:0-24980 GCA_003595255.1 Solenopsis fugax | reverse complement strand
ATGAGTCTTTAAACCTTGTTTATTATAAAATAAACAAATATTTGATGATAAATTCTGCATGCAGTGATACAGTAAAGTCGTATTAATAGAAAAATACGGGATATGATGATTTGTTTAATTATAAATATTAGATTTGGTGATCGTGAAACCGCAAAGCGTGGAACTCATAATATGAGACACTCAAAAATCCCCATTTATTATTGCATATTCTGACTTCGAGAACTTTCCAAAATGCTATAATAAAGTTTTTCATTGAGGACTTTCGAATTATGAGGCTTGAAAATTATAGTTATCAGCATTAGTATTGAGACTTTAAAATATCTGGAAGAGAATAGATTTTGGAGAAAAATGTTACGTACGAAAGTTTTTGAGTATCGAAAGAGCTATTTGATTGGTCAACTAGATTTTGAGTCTGAAGCCTAATTTGAACTTAGTAAGGTCCAAGTCGATAAGACCCATTTCATATAAAAAAACCTTTGTATCTCATATTAGGAACCTTTTTTTTGAATTAGCAAAATCGGCAATTTTGATAAAAAATTTCATGTACAACAAAGTATAGCTTCGATTGCTAACTTTTGGCGATGAAACTTAAATATGTTTACTATAATTTAGATATAAAAATAGGAGTTAATGGTATAAATTAAATAAATTATAAGCCTTTGAAAAAAGGTATCTCATAATAGGCAACTTTATCCTAATGATTGTGCGATTATCGCTTTTTTTCTGAACTTTTTGAAAACAGGCAATCTGAAGTTAAAACTTTTGAAATCATTGATAATTAGTGACGAAAACTGTACATAGATTCTCTCTGCGGAAGATGTCGAGGTAACCACGACGGTAACGTTGGACCGGTAGACATACACCACGTGGAAAGTAATGGTAACGAAGGTCACCCCGGGGTCTTCCATAGATCTTGTTTGGAAGTCGTTAAAGTACCTCTTCGCAGAATTTCTCCGTATATCGGGGTAAAGATCGCATCGCCGGCGCGAGAGAGCCGCTCTTTCTGTCTCGCACTTCTCTCTCTCTCTCTTTCTCTCTCGGGATCCGCCGTCCGCTTTGCAATTCCGATCTTGCACCTCGATAGTTACCTCCGCTGGCGAGGTGCCCCGTCCTCATTTTTGGTACCACACCATAGCGCGCCGCGGTCTTCGCGTCTCTCCGGAGGTCAACTTCGGAAGAAGCTATCGAGAAGCGATTTCAATATTCGATAGGACACGACTTGCTTAGGAATTCGCGGACTCTCCAAGCTTTGAATCACGCTTCAAAAGCTATCACCTCTTCCTCGACGAATTTAGTGCCAAATTCTTCCTGTCGAAGGCTCGAACCAATAATTTTATAAGCGCGTTCAACTTTATTAACATGGAAAAGCTCTCCACATTGTCTATGGCCAATCAAATCTGAAGCAAGCACGCTATTCGGATTATTCTCTATAAATCCTATTATCTTATCCTTGTGACGTGTGTTGTCAGAGCGAAATGGAATGTGTTATAGGTACCGGAAATACTGCCACAGACAACGCTTACAAGCCGTCCTTCCTTACGGATCAGGAGTTGAAGCATTTGATCCTCGAAGCGGCGGATGGCTTCCTGTTTGTCGTTAGCTGTGACACGGGCAGAATCATTTACGTATCCGATTCGGTTGCGCCGGTGTTGAACTACACCCAGAGCGACTGGTTTGGTACCAGCCTCTATACGCAGGTTCATCCCGACGATACCGAGAAGGTGCGGGAGCAGCTCAGCGCGGCCGAGCCGCAACACGGTGGCCGAGTATTAGACCTCAAGACCGGAACAGTCAAGAAGGAAGGCCAATGTAAGTATGTGCCGATGACAATGATCCACAACTGCCCTTCGGAAAGTAAAATGTAAAAAACTAGAAAAATGTAAGTAAAGAAGAAACGAATCTTTCTCACTCGATCCTTTGAAAATTTTACAGAGTTTCTACTTCGAGCCACTTTATTATTAGAGAGATTATATTATTCTATATATTATTGTTTGATTATCTTATTACTACTAGACCATTTTTGCTCGTGTTTGTTAGAATTCGTTATTGAAGACAACCGATTAAGATACTTTTCGTATTTGCGAAAAATATGTTCACGGAATAAAATGATCACTTTTTCAGCCTCAATGAGACTATGCATGGGTTCAAGAAGAGGCTTTATCTGCCGCATGAAAGTCGGGAATCTGCAGACCACAGGCGACATGGCAGCGGCACACGGGTTGCATCGTATGAAGCAAAGAAACTCCCTGGGACCGCCGGCACGGGACGGCCAGAATTATGCAGTGGTGCACTGCACCGGCTATATCAAAAATTGGCCACCTACCGGTGAGTTTCATCGTCTGTGTTGAGTCGAAAGAACCGCACACAAGATCGGACGTCAACGATGTGCTACCATTGAGTAACGGTCTCTCTCTTTCTTTTTCTTTGGCCGCGATCATGGCCGTAGGAAATACTTGAACCCAATATAAAGTACCCTTTTAGAGCAGGAGAATGAAATCTAAATGCCGTCAAAACTTCAAAAAATGGAACTTTGGAAAAGTAACGTAAGGATCAAAATCATTTAATCAGAATCATTTAAATTTAGTGCGTTTCGATTTTTCAATGGCTTTGTTCTCCACTCCATTACTTTTCCAAGATTCTGTTTTCCGAAGTTCCGACTGTCATCGCACGGCACCCTGAGGGAGAAGAGGAAAAGTCCATCGCGATATTGTGTGATTAGTCTGAAGAGTCACATTTGAAGCGCGGACTGGATCGAACGTTTTGTCCTGTCCTATATAAAATTTTTTGAAAATGCAACTAACAAAATTTTTTGTTAAAAAATTAGTACATAAAATTAATTAATGTACTAATAAATTTTATTTGGCATAGAAATAAAAAATGCATTTATTACAATAATTCATATTGTCCTTTTAAACGCGTACACTCTTTTGTAATTGCTTTTCCAACCTTGCTGAAAATTCTTTCGGAAGTTATATTTGCCCTTTGAATAGCGAGATATTTTTTTGTCGTTTTAGTCAATGTTGGCAAATCCCTTTTGCAAGTGCAATTTTATAATTAAAAATTCAATGTCATATCGCATTCACGGTTCAAGAAAAAAAAATTACAGTGTTAGTGATAAATTCCAAAATCGCACATTCCTATCCATCGCTATCATTTTGTGTGATCACATTCGTCCTACCTCTTAAAGCTCAATTTCGATTTGCTGTGTCCAAGCCGTCCAAGTATTTCCTACGTCCATGGGCGCGACAGCGGGCCCCGGCTTTCTATTTTAAAGCGGGGGAGACGTCGCGCCCGAGGAATACGAACGAACCGTTCCTGGAACACGGCGGAACGCGTATGCCACGTGTGTACTGTAAATTAAGAATCGCTTCGAGTTGCCGTGACTGAATTTTTCGACTCTGCATCTTTTATTAAATATTACGTATTTAATTAAGTGTCGTATTTATTCTCGATCCGCTTTAGCACGCAGGAACTGGAAAAACATGATGGATTTGCATATTCAAACGATAAATCTAATGATTTAAGAAAAAAAAAAATATCAGATGCTTTTCTCACTAGTTATACACGTTTTCCGATCTCTTCAGAGTACTTGTTTAACCGCTGAATGGAAAGTCGTCACCATTAAGAATTGCGGCGAGGTAGTAATCGGCTGTTAACATATTTGTTTAATATTCATGATCACGTGCGTAACTCTTTTTGTTCCATCAATAGCTTTCTGACGACCGCTGATTAATTCAATCTTATCGGTTACGTTAAAAAAAGAAAGATATACCGATGCCTCTTGCGTACATTAAATGCAATAGAGGTGCAGTAAATCGATTGTTTCACAACTTTTAAATTTCAAAGCGTACACAATATCGATTTTTTAATATAGCGTTTTAACATTTCGATATATTTCTATTTGATATATATTTCACGTAAATTATCGACTATTACTTTGATATGTCAAAGTATCAGTATTAGATGTTTAACGTATCATTTTAGTATATAAGATGAATTTTTTTCAAGCCGATCAACGGGAAATCATGGACTGATTCATGATTTTACGCTGTAGGTGATTTTGTTCCCCCATGTGTACCAGGTGTGGGTCTAGGTGACAGAGGTGGTGTTCAAACTGGTCCAGACGGTGTGGTTACGGATGAAAATGCCTCCACGCATTGCTGCCTTGTGGCCATTGGGCGATTACAGGTCACTAGCACACCAAATAGTAGCGACTTAGCAGGTTCCAATAGCAATAGCGGTAAGTATCGTTTTATTAATAATTTAATTTAGAAGTTCGGTAAATTAAAATTCGTTTTATGCATATAACAATGCAGAAACTAATCATAGTTTCAATCGTAAATGATGTTTCTGTTCGTTGTAGAATTTATATCACGTCACTCTGTAGAAGGTAAATTTACCTTTGTGGATCAAAGAGTCAGTGGAATTTTGGGTTATGCTCCATCGGAGCTCTTAGGTCGTGCTTGCTATGACTTCTGCCATGGGGACGATCGGGCACATATGCAGGAAAGTTTTGAACAAGGTAATGCTTTATATTATATCTTAATAGATCTATTTTTAATAGATGTTTCATCAATATTATTATATTAACATGTGGCTTGCTTTCTAGTGTTGAAGCTGAAAGGACAAGTCACGTCTGTGATGTACAGATTTCGGGCTAAAAATAACGAATTTGTGTGGTTGAGGACGTCAGCATTTGCATTCTTAAATCCATTCAACGAAGATGTCGAATACATCGTCTTCACAAATACACATGCAAAGTAAGAATGGAACTACATTTGAAATTACAAAGATATCTCGTACTACATTTTTCGTTCTTCTATTGAGCATGGGAAAAAAAATATTCGCATATCTTTATCCCAGGTCGTTTCATCCTAGTAGCGACGGTCATACGGAGAGCGAAGCTGTACCTGCATATGGACAACCTGGTCTGGACTATTCCCTTCAAAGACATCCTGCCAGGGATCCGCTCTACACCGCGCATCATATGATGCAACATCCAGCCACTGTGGCTACAGCCAGTAAGACGATTACGCGTATTTTCTCTATTATTTCTTGCACATCAAACATCAAGTATTAAACACGTCTTCTGTTTCTTCTCCTCTATTTATATGGCCTCGTCTCCGTTCCCGAAGACGATATGGCCAATATTGCATATATGTCATTTGTAGGTCCGCAACAACCGAGGCCGTCCAGCACACAGAATATATATCAGAGCTACGAGACGACGCAATCGCCGATAGCTTATGGATCACCTGGACAGCAAAGTGCGTCTTCATCGGTCTTAAGTAGGATTCAGAAGCCGGCTAATACATCTCCAACTCCGCAAGCATGGGCAATTGGAAGACAGGTAATTCTTCATTTTTCATTAGATTCGAAAAGTTATAAATGTCTAAAACATCTACGTTTCTAACAGCAACCCGTGACAGAAGGCTACCAGTACAGTCAATTAAGTCCATCGAGATCACCGAGCGGGCCGACGTATACTCAGCTCAGTAGTGGCGCTAGAACACCGGCTACACAACAATATCATGCAGTCACAACAGTGCCTAACAATCCTGGTTAGTTTTCTAGCATATCTTGTCTTGTTATATTCTTCAGATATTATACGAAATTGCAAATCAAATGTGTAAATAATCAAATATAAATAATCAAATGTGCAAATTTGTCGTCAGGTATGTGGGGTTGGCAGAGTCAACAACATCAGACTCAGCAACCGGACGGACAGACCGGCGCTCAGGTATCTGCACAAGCGCAACCACCGCATCCTGGACAGGCTGGACCCGGCACACAGCCGCAAGAGCTGTCCGACATGCTACAGATGCTGCAAGATCAGGGCGGCTCGTCCGGCTTCGAGGAACTGAACATGTTCAACACTAACTTCGAGTAGCAACGAGATAGGCGACACGCCTCTGAAAAGCAGCTTCTGCTTTAGAGGAATTCTTTCTCTTCGGAACTTTCCCCGGCTGTTTGATATCACTTCGAGGATTTTATCTTGGGCATCGCAATCTGCACCCTCACCATCAGCATCCGGAGGATCGTTTACGGAGAAAGGAGAAACGCGATTTAACAATTTAGCACCGCATATATAGACTTTACGCAAAAACGATCGCACTGGGATTAGGACAGCCTAGTCTACCGGATTATTTACATATTATACATACGTATTATAACGAGAGGTTTTTGATTCATTGTCGTGGGTATCAGACGCTAAGTATCGAGTACGATCGTCGCGACATGTGCTCCGATTGTTTGAGATAATTATCGAAATTGAGACGAGCATAGTTTCGCTACAAAAATATCATTAAAACATCAAAGGCGACTATACCTTTATGACGGTTATTGATTAGTGCTCGAAATTATAATACGCACAGATGGGCTATATTTGGCATAAGCTATAAATATAAAAAACGACGAACATTTTACATTTATAAATTTTACATTTAAATTAAATGCGCAAACGATAAAAATACTAGTAACTGATGAATGTTTTCGAATGCTTTCAGTGATTCAGATGATTGCATTTTAATGAATCTGGAATTAAATTTAAAAAATTAATTCCAAATTTATCAAATCTGCTCATGATGGAGGTTCTTTATAAAATTTAGTAGTGAACGGCCTGTAGATGAATGGCCTTATTACAGGTATTCTAAACATGTAAGCATCTGTGCTTATTATACAAATAAATAAAATGACAATTTTAATTTTCATGACAATTTTAACTGAGGTATCATGCGATTCGATAAATATTTAACAAAGAAAAAATGAAAATAATGGAAGTGTACTCTAAACAATAAGAAAAAGTATTTTTAAAAAAACTTCTCAATCAAAAATCTATACACAAATCACGGTAATTTTAATACCAGCTTATCGTTAGATTTGTAAGGTTAGCTTAATTATTTTAATTTAGGTCTTTGTAATTATAAACAGTGCAATCATAAATCAACACGCGACAAGAAATCGTTCGAGACATTGACAATGTACAAAAAAAAACTGTGTAATCCACCTTTGCTTCTCTGTGCAAGACACCGTTTTTAGATATTCTTAAAGAAAAAAATATAGATAATGTTACACATACGAATAATTGCATTTATAAGTAACCACGTGTGACTTAGCGCGTTTGTACGTGTTTTAGCAAATTTTGATGAGCACATTGAAACGAAATTGCAGCATATCATGATGAATTGGGAACATTTTTCACTAATATATGGACTATACATATACGCATGATTTTTTTTTAATCATCCTACATCGTGACGAGAATAGTACCATCACTTTTTGACAATAACTAATATATTGAACCTGATGCAGGTATCAATATTTATATGCGAATGTTAAGTATGAATTCGTCTATCAAAAAAAAAGAGATTACTTCACAAATCCCTTATCCACTGTTACATATTCCTTTGCACAATATCCACGTATTATAGCATCACAAGAAAAAATCGCGATTAATATGATTTAAAGAGCGAAGGGTGTTAGAAATGCATACGTATATCATGCAATAAAGCTATAAAAAAAAATTTTTAGTGTACATATGTGTCTTACATTATGCAAAGAGTGTAAAGAACTTACGTTACTGTAAGTTCTTTAATAAGTCTAATTGCGTTCCTTTTTGCGATTATAATGATAGCACAAAAAGAGGCAATAAAATATAAACAGCATGAAATCCTGTTGAAGGACACAATGAAAAATATAACAAAATTTTTCATTTAAATCTTATTTAAACAAATAAATATACAAAATAAAGTTTACAATTTTAGTTTTATAGCCGAATTAGCGCTAGTCTTTTTTTTGGACAAGCTGTCTTTTTTAATTTTAACTTTATTTTTTATTTGATCTTGTAACTGCGTGAAAAATGCAGTCGAGGACTTTGCGACTTTGTGCGTTGATTCGGTTAATTTCGTAACGTTTCTATCTTTAGTTACTTTCTTAAGCAACGCATCCTTTTCTTTCTTATCCTTGTACTTTTTAGCAATTCCTGGTTGTAATGCTTTTAATTTCTCTTTCTTTTCTATTGCCTGTTGTTTGGTTCGTTGCCTCGACTTCTTCCGCCTTCTCTCGCGTTTCATATCTGTTTTCGTTCGCTCTGATTTACCAATAAGATCGCCGCGTTGTTTGGCTGGAAATAAGTTTTAGATAAAAGTAAAAAATTTTGTATCAAATTAATGGTAATTGTATTAAATATGATAAATACCTTTAATTTCTTCAGGTGCTAATAGAGTAGCATCAGTAGTTGCAACAGGCGCCACCTCTTCCATTTTAACTGCAGGTACATTGCTAATGATAGTGATTTCTGGTTTAGCCTAAAACAAAAATCACATATAAACATTGAAAATCATTAAGAGTATCATAAAATAAACATTTTGTAAGAGACGTAAAAATTATTTATAAAAATTGCAAGAATACTTCTACTTAAAAATGTTTAGTTTCCTCAGAATAAATAATTAACTTATTGTGTTAACCATCATTAAGCATTACATTTATATAAGTTTTGATTGATTTGTAACATGTAAATCATGACAAATTTTACCATCTTGGGAGTATAATGATAATTAGATAACGCATCCAATTTTAACATCAGAGAACGTGTCATTTGTCGAATTTCATTATGCAATTGTGGCGTTTTTTCCTTCTTCTCATCGTTCTCTGGATCTAATGATTGCTTTTGTTTTAGGTATTCTTTTTCATAAATTTGCGATAAACTTTCCTTGCTCTTTTCTTGATTTAATATCAATTTTTTCTTATATTCTAACGGTGTCTCAACTGGCTTGAACTTCTTCTCGACGTCGTCCCAAGCCTTATCCTTAATCCGCTGCTTAATTATATCTTCCAGCTTCACAGTGGTCGCTTCGGTAATCACGGGAGCCGGTCTTCTGTTTATATCAACAACCACAAACTCTTCCAACAAGGAATTCTGAGGTCGATTTGGACCACTCACTTCGCCCTTCAATTGCCACGGTTTCTCACTGATTGCTTCCTCCTCCAATTCGTTAATTCTCATTAGCAGCCTCTCTTGACGAGCCTCTAAAGTAGATTTAGACTCTTCATTTTCTTCTCTCTTTTCTTCCTTATCTTTCTTATTATGATCTGTTTTATTTTCTAAGCTATCTGTCTCATCCGAGTCGTTGGTAAGATTGAATCTTACTTTCTTGATCATTTGATCTTCTTCATCCTGTTCATCGAGATCCATTTCTTCATCCTCTAATCCTTCCTCTTCAGAATCCCTAATACTATCGCTGTGATCTGAATTTTTACTTTCGTCAGCTTGCTCATTCTCACTTTCAGGACTATCGAAGAAATCTGCATACTTTACATATTTCTTTTCAGCGTTATCCCCATCTTCTTCCTCGGAAACATCATTAAACATATCTACAGATTCGTCGTCAGACTCATTATTGTCCTCTCCTTGCTTTTCTTTTCTCTCTTCTTTAGTTAAATATTCATCTAGTTCTTGTAACTTGAAGAATTTGTCATCTACAATGGAAGCCTTCTTCTTATGTTTTCTCCTCTTTAAATTACTTTTAATTCCTATCCCTTCGTCCTCTGAGTCTTTCTCATCAAACATGCCTTCATCTTCTTGATCTGAATTGTCATTCTCAATCTGTACAGGTTCAGGTTTCCTAGAGCTTATTGGAATTACCAATCTTTCATTTTCAGATAAAGATGTTAAAATCTCATAAAAGTGTGCTATCTCGCCCTCATTCTGCAGTTCTAATTGCTGCCAAATTTGCTCCTCATCAAAGCCTTCCGTGACTAATTCTGGTAGCGCATTTGTATTTCTATAAGATTTCTCCTTTTCACAGGATTGCTCCTTGACAAAGTCATAAACATTCTTTGTAAGGGCTGTAACATTGACTTTATTTTTCCCACTAAAATTAAAAAAAAAATTCTCAAAACAGATTTCTATAAAATTTTTTATAAGTTTTATGCAAATTTTTATTTTGTACTTGATGTATAAATTTCTGTTATAAAATTTCATTACTCTAACATTATATTTTTAATTATTTTTAATTGTTTTTTATAGCAATATGAAATTATTTTCCTGATCTTAGAGCATTTTAGGTTAAGGATTAAATATCAAAATTTTATAACATTTTACTTACCTTTTTATTTGTTCTAATGATCTAATACTATCAAGCGTGGATACAATATTATCGAGAACGTCGATGTTAGCCATCACATTAACAACAAACTCATTAAATTAATATTTTATAAACAAAAAATCAAATCCACGTGTATCTGTATGCTTGTTTCTTGATTATATGACCTCAGACTTTTTAACAAATCGGCTAGAACCTTGTTCGTACTATTGTTTATTTTATGTGATACAAAAATTATAATGTCAATTCAAAGCGTTAATAATCGTATCAACAAATCTCAAAAACTTCTCGAATAAAATACATTCAAACTATACTAAACTATACCGAACACGCTCAAAGAACTCACGGTTTCGACGAAACTTTAAGCCCATCGCACAAAATAAGTTGCATAGGCGTAGCATAAACTGTTTGGACCAATGAGTATCTTGTATAAATCAATATGGATTTTATACTGGATGCTCATTGGTTCATCAGTCATCTTATGCTCTGTTCTGCATTTTATGTGCAATGAGCTCATAATTTTCTCAGTAAACACTATAGACAAATGATAAGTTTCGTAGAACATATTTATGTCTCATATATCCTATTAATATCTAATATAATTCTTAATATCTAATATTCCCCCATTGTGTGCAGGACCAACATTAAGCACATGCAGTCATGGGCATGGCTCCCACACACATAACTGCACAGAACGCAGCATTGAGTGCATCCAGATGCACCACTGCTCATGTTTGATCCAATGAAAATACTCATTTCCTAGAGAAAAGAAACAATTCCAGCTAAAGTCCCTAAAAAACACTTTCCTATTGGATATTAGATATCGTTCTTCACATTTAAATTCCCTATAAAATTGTCCAAAAATGTAGAGAAATCATAAATTCTATGTTTTATGTTTCAGCATTTTTATCAATTCTGGCACCCTATATTTTTTATTGAAGATATTTGATTTTTTTTATTAATGATGTTATACATTTTTAATAATAATTGATGTCCATTGTTTCAAAACTTAAAATAAATATTTTATTGATTAAATATTGCAATATTTAAAGATTTCAGAAGTAAGGACCATGTTAGTAGTAAAATAAAATTTAAAATTTTGCTGGAATGTATTTGCCTAATTGTAAATTTTACTTCCCCAAAATATAAATTGTATTTAATATAAGCATATAAAATCACAACAGAAGTCGGTTTTAACACTAAGTTGCAATTACTTGCTGCTCTCTTGCCAATTCAAATCTGGCTGTTATACAAGAAAAGATAAAAATGAAAGAAAACTGGCCCAAAATGAGCGATAAACAAAAGCCCAAGGACCCTGGAGCATATCACAAGCAGATACGACGAAACGTGTTTGCCACGTGGAGTGGGGAAACTCGTTCGCCAGGCGGAGAGGAGGGGGAAACTCGTTCGTCGGGCGGCAGAGTAGGGGAACCCGTTTTTTGATGGGGTGGGGAACGCGCGTCTGGCGATGGAGAGAGGGAAAGAACGTCGAGGGCGAATGAAGTAAAGGGAAGGGCTGCGCGTGAAGCGGCCCGAAGCGAACGAGGAGCAAGTCCGTGGCCGCTGAAGCATTGGCGCAGATCTCGGCTTGGTTTACGCCGGTTCACGCGGAAAGAGAGAACGCGAACTCTCCAACGGACGCTGAAGCGAGGCGTGCACGCACGCGCCGCTGACGTGCGTTTGCTCCTTCGAAGTACATTCGAATATCTAAAAAAATAAGGGAAAACTTCCCACAACCAAACTGTGCGCGAGTGTACGATAACGAGAGAAAAATTTCGGAGTGCGTTTGGTTTTTCTTTTCTGGTGGATTTTTCTGGTGATTCTCGGTGCCACGGTGGTTCCCCGGTACCGATCGAAGAGAGCAGTCGTCGCTCCGGTTTTCGGATAACTCGCATACGCGCCACACAAGGGACGAAGGTGTGTATTATCGCCGTGTAAGCCAATGACTATCGCGACGATGATGACGATCGCAGGTTATCGGCTCCGCGGGTATTCGTATCCAGCCGATCGATCGTTCTCCAGGTCAAGCATCTAACTCGCACTCGTCCGCGCGGGCGTGCGTCCGTGTGGAATCCAAAGTTGCGAAATCGGCGAACGAGCAACCGGAGTTTCGCCCGCGAGAGCCGGTAGTAGTAGCCGTCATAGCCGTACAAGCCGCTTTGCTTCTACCTGCCGAGAAAAATCGTGATGGATCCGCGCGATTGTGTATCCAATTAGGAACCGGTTTGCCGAAATGTCACGTGATTTTATTTATTGCTCCAAAACATGCGGCATATGTAGGAAATACAACTAGCTCCGAGGGGAATGCTTGGTACATAAATTTTTGAAACGACTGAGGGGTATTTGGGTCGCGATACTTTGCAGTGGCAGGCTATCGCCGGTTAGCCATTAATTGATTACGGCATGTTGTTTATTGCATAGAGAGCTTAAACTTTGTTCGTGATCTATATTGGTACTGTCGTGATAGCGAGTGATCAGAAATTTTTCAATTATCTCCGCTTGTAAATCTTAAAGATTGATCTACAATGTGCTCTTTGCTTCTTACTTCTTGCCTTTTGCCTATCATCTTTTTATTTCTTCGCACATGATTTTATCAACAGTCACGTTTCCAGGCATGTGTTTCTTGTCACTTTCGTAGTTCGTTAAGTTTTATTTCATCAATTTCGATAAAACAGTGCGCAAAGAGGCCAATGGATAATAAGCAAAAAGCGCATTATAGATTAACCTTAATAAATACAAATATAAACAAACTCATGAAGAAATTGATTTATGAACTGAATTAATAATTTTCGTGTTCTATGTTATTGTCTTTTAGAACACCGAGAAAAAAAGTTGTTAATTTGACTAAATTTTTCAACTTGATTGAATTTCTTCACAGAGTTTAAGTATTTATGTATTTAAGTTAAATATATAAATGCTTAAACTGAAGTTCAAGTATTTTATGTATTTAAGTCAAATACATAAATACTTGAACTGAAAAAAATTAATCGAGTTGAAAAATCTAGTCACATTAACAACTTTTTTTCTCAGTGTAGAAAAAAAGAAGTTTTCGTATTTAAAATATATAATTATAAATATACACTTGTTGTTTAAACGACATTATTCATTATTGTATTATTATATTATGAGTATGAATATGACACAATAAAAAATGCAATCGTTGCTCGAATCGAGCAACAATCGTCATTTATAAACAAATTCTAGTGATATAATTGGCCGAAGCATGAAATGATTGTCGATTTTCCGTGAAAAATGTTGCGGTGATTTTAACGGAATAATCGTTGGGAGAATCTATCGTGATTTAAACAGCCACGCAACGTAATGCTTAACAATTTTCTGCGTCTAATTGATCGCTTAGTAGACGTCTCGCTTATTTCGCGTTCAAATCAGCGTGGCAACATAGAACATTACATAGAACATCAATATTTCACGAAATATCCTAGAATCTATTTCGCGATTTTCCAAAACAATACTGAAACAATACTGAAACTACTAATTCTTTTCTACAGCTACATAATAGAATTTTATATAAAGCATCTCTGAAATAATAATCTTCCGGTACCTTGAGAATTTTATTCAACTTCTAAAAAGCGTATGCAAGAGCACGAGTTTCCTTTTTTTCCAGTTACGCTCAAATTTTTTGCCTGCAGCGTATTCTGTTATGACTACATTGAGAAAAAGATACTTAAAACTTTATTTGTACACTAAGGGAAAAATTACTAAATTTTAATAAATATTTATTCGAATAATACTAATACTAATGAAATATTTACTAAATATAAATATATATTTATTTAATACAAGAACCACTAATTTAAGTTTATTTTATTTTTTCTTATAGAATATTTATGTACAGTAAGTAAATATATCATTAGTACTATTTAAATGAATATTTATTAAAATTTAGGAATTTTGTTCTCTCAGTGTAAAATATAAATTTATTTCACTTATATAAATCTTTAAATGCAAAATAAAATTACATTCCTAGCAAATAAATTAATAAGAAAAATAAGATATATTTCACAGACGTGTATATTTCGTTGCAATAAATTTTTTTTAATGAATAAATATCGAAGAAAATGTCACGAGTAATATTTGCTTCTGAATATATTTCGATTTTTTTCTCAGTGTATATATAATAACTGTGAGCATATAAATATTGTGACAACGCTCTGCGCTGTAATAGCTTTAAAAAAATTCGACTACGTCACTCACAGTTGAAAATTAGTCAGTTCATAACTATTCATAATATATTATGCAAATGCTTTTTCTTATGCATATTAAATTTAGTTGTAAGATGCATACAGCTATACGAAGCGAGCATATTAATCTGTGTGGCTAAAAGATAAAATTACCATCTTATTTATTATGATATAGAACGTTTGACACTTCTTTTTAATGTGATCTATACATCACATTAAACAGACATGATATTAAATTGCTCATTAATAATGCTATCGTCCTTTCGATCAGAAGAACTTATCGAGGAACTTAATCGTAGGTAAATAAAGTGTAAGATTCCCGGTAAACATTTCTGGAAAAGGAAGAACATTTGTCTCCTCGGCCAGACGATATCTCTTAAAGGACGGCGCGACGAACCGGACGGTGGTGGAATCTAGAAAAAAATATACCGGTCCGCGAGTTTTCCTTTTCCTCACCTCGAACGAGTTCTCTCGACGGCGATTATAACGGGTGCGGATCTCGGCTTAGGTGTACGTGAAATTAGAGCGGTACTTCGATCCTTCCACGAACGGTATTCGCGTCGGTATCAACCTCCGGTGTGCGTTCCACAAGGAACAATGAGTGATGCAATCGCGAATTGCAGATATTCCGTAGGAAAGAAAGAGAGGGCATCGTCATGTAACGAAACCGTGCACCTGCGTAACTACCAGTGATTCATAAGTTCATAGAGAGAGAAGAGAAGTGAAGGGGAGAGAAGTTAACGAACTATTGTATCCTCTTGACTCTTCCGAGTGAGGATTTTGGGCGTAGTATTCGCAAGAATTTTTTGCTCTCCCCCCCTCCCCCAAATCGAATAGTCTGATTACGGAGGAATGTTAGAAATCATTTATCTTGCTACTTGTACATATGTAATGAGATGAATGAAATTAGTTAGCAAAAATTACAAAAGCAATCTGTCACGGGCTGTAATAAAGTCAAGAGGCGCGGTCGCGTCTCGCGCCAATGCTTTAGCGAGTCGCAGACCGATATGACTGACTCGAAAATAAATTCAGAGAACGTATTGAAACATTTGGGAGTTTAAAATCTGAGACATGCTAATAGAAACTCGAGGCTTCAGGCCTGTACTTGAAACGTGAAATTCGAGGCTTGAAATTCGAGGCTTAAGAAAACTTTCAGGCTGAAAGTTAAAAAAGCCAAGAGTCGAGACTCGAGTAAGAATAAAGAGGGGTGAAAATTGAAGACCAGAACCTGATAGCTGACGGTTAGAGTATCGAGATCGACAGTCGAGGAACGAGAATTGAAAGTCCATTCCCCAGCTCGAGAGCTGAGAATATCGCGGGTGTTTGCGATTGGGATTTATACGTCGTATTGCATTTAAACTTTGTTAGACGGTTCTAACAGATCCCTCCGGGGTGCTTCTCCGCGCCCTATAATAAATATAGTGTATAATACCGTAACTCTCAATAGATCTTTTTTTTTTTCGCCAGCGACTCGCGTCTCCGATGTTGTAACTCCGCTCCGGCTGAGGCGGAAGCTGTGTGCGTGCGGTAGCGTGCGTACTACCGAGCGGGAGTAATACACACAACGCGTGTGTGCATGCGCTCGCGCGCGTAACCGCATGCCTGTGTGTTCTGTGTGGAGTTGCTGGACCGCTCTAGGAGCCTGTACTCACGGCGCGGCGTCTCCCGCTCTCCCCTGCCCCCTGCCGGATCCGGAGTCGGAGATCCGGAGGGATCCTTGGCGAGACCTATACGGGGGCCCCCGAGACGGGGCGGTCGACTCGGGTTACGCGGTCTTCAAGGCCCACGATCTACCCGAGCCACCGCCTTCCGTCAATCGACGCGATTGGCGCGAGCGAGGTTAGCTGAGAGAAAAAAAAAAAAACTTTCGTGAACCGTCGCGGCTGTCTCGAATATTTCCCGAGGAGAAATTTTGCGGCGATGCGTTCGAATAGTTAACTGGCTTTCCGACGCCGCTTTCGCGTCTGTGTGCAATAAGCAGGGTGCGTCCTGGTTGCAAATTGCTTGTCTTGTGTTACTTTGAATTTTACGCCGTCGATCCATAAAATTAGACGTTTAATTTTATGGCTTACGACCGTCACGTTTATGTTTTGCAACTTTTATGTACACGTACGTTTTGTGGTACGTTTAAACGCAAATTTCAATATCCGCAATTACAATTTTCAGGCACGCTACAATTAAATCTTTTTTTTTTTTTTTTTCTTCTAAACCTAATATCATTCTCTTCTCGTGCTCACTTTCACATTCCGCGCATATCGAGGATAGTGGCTGTGCCATTCCTATAAAGTTTGCACGCTTAGTTAGAAGTAAAATTGTTGATAAACACAACCGAGAAAGAGACAGGTATCAACGGTATTAGTTTTCTTATGTCGGATTCCAGACGCCAGAAAGGTCAAGCAAGCTATCGAGACTACTTTCAACGCGCACGCTGCAAACTATCGAGTTATCAATACCGTTCCTACTCTGTCCATCCTGTTGAAATCGCTATTATATAACAAGGTGTCGCGCGGTCATCAAGAATTCCGCGTTCGAATTTTAATTCAGGCAACACAGACACACACACACACACACACACACACACACACACACACACTCTCTCTATTTCACTATATCCTCATTTTATTATGAAACTATTATGAGATATGGTAACATTTGCACCCACGTTTCTCTATCGCTGTTCGTAATGACAAAAACTCCTTGCTAACAAACACGGAAGTCGACGATTGAATCGACAATGCGGCAGTACCGAAGCGCAATTAATTAATCAACGGTGCGATCAAGTCCGATCAAGTTCATCGACGTAGAGCTACGATTACATAATGGAATAATTCCGAATAGTCGCAATAGCTCGCCGTGACTATGGTCGGGGGGATACCCGGCGGCGGCGACACGGAATTCCGAAGGATTCGAAAGCGACCGTAGTTCCATTATATAGACGTGCTGCACATTCCAAGAGGCACGATAAACTCGCGACCTCGCGAAACGACCATCGATCTCATCGAAACCTGCACGAGGTTTCCAGGCATCGCCAGGAATTCAAGCGCGGTTCGTCGATTTTCACAATCACTCGCGCGATTAGGCAACCCAGGTGTTGCCTGCACATTCGAGGCCTCTGACTCTATATCTCTCCCCGCTGTTGGAGGGCAAAGAAAAATGTTTGACATTGGTAATTTTATGCAACAGTGGACTTGGTTCTGTACAATTAATCGGAGTGTATTATGCAGAGCGTGGAAATGCGCGTGACGTCTAACGATCGATTTTGATTGTTCCGAGTACGCCAGTACATAATTAAGAACGGTTACTTTCCAATTAATTTCCCATGCGCGTTAATTAATGCGGCTTCCTATTGCAAACGAGAACACGTGAACTAAGAAACTTGGGGTATAATTTACGAGTGCTCACATGTGGCAGATATTTAATAATAAATTATATACACGTGAATGCTTTCACCTCTTTGGCAAGCCAAAGTGGCAAACCGTGCAGGTCGCGGGGCGTTGTCGAGAAGGAAAAGAATTCGTTTCACGTAAGACGTTTACTTCCCGATACGTTATCATTCGCGGATTAAGTGAATTTATGACAAATTATCAGCGGCCTGTCGGTGCCGTTTTGTATCGGTGCACGGCTGCGTTTGCACCAGTTGCGACGCCACAAAAAGAGATAAATTACAGTTACATTTATGGACTACGATAGTAAAGACTCTATCATAAAGACAGATCATTTGTTATAACATTATGAACATCAGAATGTATATGTAGAATTTCTTTCCGAGACAAGATCGTTGAATTTAATTTACTACGAAATTAGAATTCCAAGGATACCATTCTCTGAGCAGGCTATTGTTGCTCCGTGACTCGCGGGAATAATCTATTATCGAAAAGAAATATTTCTCATAAATAAAGGTCAAGAGATAAGATACAAAGATTGAATTGAAAATAATAATGTCGTCAAGCTGCTTAACGAACCAGCGGCATAAATTTCCGGCCGAAATCGGAACCGGAAGGGTAACGTCGCACGGATCCCGGAGATTGTCCCCGATAGCGATCTATCAGGCTAATTAGCGACGGACCCTTTTCGACGTGACCCTTCGCGCACGGCGACGGAATACGGTATGAAGAAGCGACACGACGCTTTATTTGGCTCACGCGACAAGCAGGTTGATGCCATTCGCCGGCACGATGGTGAATGTAAAATCGTCAGAGACACATGCAGGAATGTAGATTTTTTTCTTCACGGCTTTCTATCCGTTCGTGACGTCAAGCCAGGGATCGTTATTCGATGCATTGTAAACTATTGACCACATATGAACGCAATGAGAAAGAGAGAGAGAGAGAGAGAGATGAAGGAATAAATAAGAAGCTTATTATACATTTGACAACATATTGCGACTGTCGCATTGTTTTTGATGGCACGTTCTTTACGCAATCGAAATATGGATGTCCGACGAACGGATCTCTACACTGGCAGAATATAATGTTCCTTTGGCATTTGATCGCAAAAACTCGCTGCTCCATCGACAATTTTTTGCACACTACCATCGTGACGATGAAAGCACATGTGGTTCCCGTCTGTGCGTCTCGCCATCATAATTAGTATCATATGAAATCATTCATAATTACAATAAGATGCCAATTATCACAATGCCCTCTCTTCAGATCCTTTAACGAATTTAGTTTTTACTTTTAGCGATTAAGAGCTTGAGATAAAGTCGCTGTTAGACACGTGCGGAAATATATTTATAAAATTTCAATACACTGAGAAAAATATTTATTAAAATAAAAAAAATTCGTTTACACACTAGGAAAAATATTTTGTTGTAACAAGAAATAATTTATTTAAAATATACCAAATAAAACTAGTTAATATAAATAAATGTATAGTTAGTATAAACAAATATTTTTTTCATTTACATATATTTCGTAGAAGCGACCAAATTTTTTGTTGTATAAAATAACAATATTTGGTCGCATTTAAAAAATGCTTCGACTAAACAGCCTTTGCTGAAGGCACTACATTTTTTTTCCTAGTGCAATCGTATGCAAATACATTTACTAAAATAAAGGAAAAGTTTTTTTTAGTATATTTTTTAAATTTTAGTAAATTTTTTTCTCAGTGTACTTGAGAAAGTAAAAAGTACTGAGCATATTTCCATCGCGTTTGATTTGCACGAAGCGTATGTACGTCAGGAAAACCGTGTCCACCGGTGCGATAAATGACCTTAAAAGATATAGCGAGGGGAGAGGAGGGGGATAAAGTTATAGCGATGAATAACGTGAGAGAAAACAGTGCGGCTGCGGAAGGAGAGAATAACCCACATTCCCGCCGCACATTTAACGCTAAATGGGGCCATCTGAAAAACGCATTCAATGCAAACGCGGGATGGGAATCGGCGCCAGGCCGGGGGAGCGACGATGAGAATAGGCGGGAACAGGTGGTTGATACGTGCGACCTAATCATAATTAACGATGCCACGTTGTTGACAAATCGACGAACGGCGACAAACTTCTCGGTATTTTTCGCGTGCCGCAATAAACTAGCGAATAAATGCGGCGACACGGCTGAGTGGCTGGATCGCGCCGTTGATGCTAATGCATAATTCAGACAATTTATATCGGTGTGCAATAACTTAACGGTAACGGCCGTTGTCGATTGCGATAGGCGTAAACTGGAAGTACAAAACAGCATACCAAGAAAGTAACGTTTAACAAAAGCTCAAAAATGTGTTAGCATTATAAGTGGTAGTATGTTTCACTTCTGTTGTTTTATTCCCTCACAGAGAAAACGATTTCTTCAAACTTAATAAATTTTATTGAATCTAAACAAATTTGTTATTTGGAATGGTCCAAACAAACTAATGTTTGAATCAATAAGTACGATTATTTGAATTTGAAACAATATATATCTTCGTCTTAAATAAATCATTTGTTTGAAACGAAAGATATAATATCAATATATTTTGTCATTTTCATATAAATAAATTATTTGTTTCATTGTTCGTATACTTATTATAATCAAATAATATATTATTTAATTGAAAGATATTACTTCAAATAATAGTGTTATTTCTATCAAATAATAGATATTTTTTTAACGAAACAATAAAATTTTTATTCAAACAAATAATGTTTCTTATAAGCATATGTTATTTCAATGAAACAAATTTCAGTCAAATAAATAGGAATACTGAATCTAAAGAAACCTTTTTCTCTGTGCTCCATTCGATTTTACTTCGACAAACATATCGATTTTATTGTTTCCGCGAGTAATTAGTGTTGAAAATTTATCTTCTGCTAGAGTCTCGAGAAACAAATTGCAAAATCATATTCCTTAGTCAATTTAGAAAGTAAACTTCATTTTGATAGAATTTCAATCTGCGGCTTAGTGCTATATGAGAATATATAATTTCGAAAATTGAACAGTTGCGTCATGTAATAGCTAACAGAAAGAGAATCGTCATCGCGTTGATAAAAAACTCTATCTTGTTAAAGCGAAATGATTCGTGCGGTTTATATATCTCTCGTATAAATTATTTATAAGTCGATTTTAACGATAAGTGATTTATTATCCTCAAAGCTCTTTCCGTCGATGATATAATACAAAACGATTGCGCGAGATATTATAATTCATTTTTAACGTCGAACAAGCCAAAGTATCGATACCCTGTGAAACTGAAGCGTATCTGAAGCCAGAAATCATTGCCAAACACGCCGTGACGATGCAGGGAAGCGCATACTCGTAACTGTATCATCCCGTGGAATTGTTCGCATGCACGTAAAGCTAACGGTCCCGTCCGGATGCATCTCTCATTCTCTCCCTTTCTCTCTCCCGAACGACGATCGGTCGCGGAATGCGCATTGGCGCGTGCAGCCTTCTGCATTTCGTCCGGGGGAGATGTGTTCCGAGGGAATTAAGTCGACGGAGCGGAAACTTAAATCGATCGGCGCAGAAGTCCGCATCGATCACCTGCGGTAAATCGCTCGGATTCCTCGCGCCAGAATCACGAGAATGCTTTCCTGCGAACGGTGAATCGTGCAATCGTCAATTGCGAGAAGCACGTATGCATAGAACGACGTATTAGATGGGCACTTTAATGACTCCGTGATGAGTCTGAAATGGATTTCAACTCAGCGAAAAAGTCAGATGGGAGATCAACGCCGTTTATAAAGATATTTCGATCATCACGTTGCACGTTTCGACAACAGCTAACGAAATGTGATTTTCGTAATTTCTATTAGTACAATTATCTATAATTTATAGCGAAAGTGTAGAGAATTTTATCTCACCGTAACATCGATGACTTTGCCGAGTCGTCGACGATTATTTCGGAAATCGCGTACGGTGCGCAAGGTACGTAATCGGCGATAAATCGAAATCGTCGGTAACGCATGTATATTTTGAAAGCGACGCTGAGGAAATTATGATGGATGCGTTACCGGGACGGGGCGCGTTTGTGTTTCTTACTTAATTAATTAAGAAAGCCGCGGGTTGCCGACCTCCGGCTTAGAAGCGTTTATTACACGCGTTACGGGCGTACACACGTACGTGCATTACGCTCGCGCGCGCGTTACGTGCACGTACGACTCCTCATCCGGCAGAATCGTTTTTACACGACGATACGATCTTCGTAGTATGCGCTCGTCACTTTCACTCCGGCACCTAAGCACCCACACCGCATCGTTCGCAATAACGACGTTATTAGCTGTTTTTCTATGTTTTTCTATGTTTTCCTTCATACATCGATATTGCTCATGGAGATTAATCGTCGCGAAAGGGAGAATGCGATTATACGGACATCCATGATCGACTGCGCGACTATTTTAACGACGGGAATTGTAAAAAAAAAATGCACCTATGATGCTTGCGATGTGGTAAACAGCTTTTCGAATGGGAATAAATTAAAATGAATTATTGACAAACACTCGTATCACGATAGTTCGTTGGTCATCAATCTATCGCCTTCAATAGGTAGTACTTCGCACAATTCGGCAACGTAACATGGAAATGTTACATTTCAGTAAATATACGTCACATCTCTTCCCATTCAGATATTACAATCATCACGTCTTTTCAACCGTAATGTTTTTTAATGATCGAGAGAGAAAGAGAAAAAGAGGAAGAAAGTACGTATCTTATTTTAAACCTTACATTTTGAAGTATCCGTGTTTCATACGAGATAATAATGATCCAAGTTATCTAATCGTCAAAGTGAAGTTAGCTTTCGATACAGATAGAGCAGCATCATTAGTCTAATGAATGCTTTTAAATTAGAAGCTATTCATAGATGCTCGTGATGTGAGAAAACATATGCGTTCTTCGTTAGTTCAAGATTTCTATTAAGAAAGTGTTCCGTTAATTTCATGTTCTTCGCGACCTGCTTCCTCGGACAGATATGCAATTAAAGTTCAATGAAAGGCGGCGACGCGCGACGATGCTACGTCGTCGCGTCGCGCCAAACTCGCATCAATCCTTTTGCAAATTATCGATACGGTCGACGACATGTATTCGACGTGACACTTTATTTTCATTGGACTTTAAATTGTCTGTTTACGTTTGATTCGCGACGCGCCTCCTTATACCGCCCTATTGTATTCATATCGTTGAACAGAATTTCACGCCCGATATGCAGCTGCGATTCTGCCCGATGATGTCTTTTACGCGATTCTAAAATGCGAAACGTCGGACATTAACAACAAATCGATTGCAATTTATTCAAAGTGACAAAAATCGTCTGGAGTGGAAAAGTAAACCGTCTCACGTTTAATATACACATTCGTTAAATTAGCAATTACAAGATTCTTTGTGTCATTTCGTTAGTTTTTAAAAATTATAATTTAAAAATCTACACAGAAAAAAAATTAGTATCAAATCAACAATTCATTGTTTCATATATAAGCAAGAATATAGTCTCCTTGGAAGTATTTATAATCTCAGAGACATAATTTGCTAACATAAAGAAATTTTATTACTTCATCAAGATTATCAAATTCTTTCAAGAAGATTTTATATTCTTGTTTATATATGAAACAATGAATTATTGATTTGATAGTGATTCTTTTCTGTATAGCAAAAAGTATTTGAAAAGTTAATAATTTTAATCATTAATTTAGCTTCTATATTGAGAAAGTAGCTTCGTGTAACCGGCTTAAAAGTAATTAAGAAAGAGAACGTCTATTTATCATTTTATGTGAGATAGTTCGTTAAAATTCATTGTGTTCATTTCCTTATTAAATAAATATTTCCAAATTATTCTATCAAAGTATTGTTAAATACTAACCGACTCCAAACTTAGCAGTCTACTACAATCGTGTGAGGAATGCGGACAAGCTTCTCTATATTTCATATCATAAATACCTTAAGGTCATACTTCCCGTAACTTTACGAATTTCGCTCACGGACATACTTATTTCATGCGATGAAGCATTAAACCCCCGCCCTGAGGGGACAATGGGGCGGTAAATATAGTCTCGTCGAACAGGTATTAGATGGTGCGCGCATAATGGAGGAAGAGGGAAGACGAATGTGGCACGTGGGAGTATAAAGGCCATTAAGTCGAAATTTACAAAGGACACCCTGTGCTGGCGCGCGTTCCCGTGTGTCTCATGTGCAGCACGTAAGATACCGCGGCTAGATACCGCGTTGCATTGTGCTGTACGGCATTTTCGTGAAATAACACTCCTCCCATTCATGTCGGCCAGCTAGCCTCGCCGACCCACCGTCAGTAACCTGTTTCCGTACTACATATCACGTAACAGCGTATTAGTCCTCTTTGGCTCCCTTCTTTCACTCTATCCTCTTCGCAAACGGCTACTCGAACGCATTTAGAGCAAATTAAAAGATTATTTAATTTGTTAATTAATGAAAAAAAAGAAAACAACAGGCGCAACATCGTATCAAGTGGTTTCCTTGCAATGGAAATTATTGTTAATATTTTCTCACTCCTCCAACTGAAACGATTTACGGTATAATTTGCAGTAAGAAGTTCCTAACGAAAACGTACAATCAAGCCGTAGCGCATATAAATTATGTAATTGATACAGACTGCATCGGATGCATGCCGTCCGTCTTATTAAGAAAAAAGGAGATATGTTAATCAATTCTGTGCTCATTCCGCTCGTTAAGCATCGCGGTAATTGACCGGTTCAAACGCGCCTCTGATAGCACACACAGGAACCTTAAATCCCGCAATACACTTCGTTGCTTAATGCGTTTCGTGAAAGCTATGATTCTTAACGCCTGCAGGAAACGTTACCAATGATTCATTCACACGCCGTAATAGGTCGTCTAGGGAGAAGTCGTTCGCCGCAGTAATTACAGTTAATCGTCGCCGTAAATTCAAATCGAATAACGTTGTGTCCCCTTAACGTTGTATCTCGCGTGCTTACGAAACGCGTCGCGTATCTCGTTTACAAAATAGAAAAATAAAAAAGAAGAATGAAGCACAAGTTGCTCCCTCAGTTGCCGTAATATCGCTACTTTTAGAATTTCTAATAGATCATTATTTCAAGCAAAATTACCACACTCGACAATTAAACAAGAACGGAAAGGATGTGATACTTTTACGGAATCAACTCCGTAACAGTTGTTATTCTCGAACATAAGTTGCAGCACACAGAGAATTTATTATTATTTTTTAGATAATAAAATGTCAATTACATTATATAACGTCGGATTAATTGGG